>KE371629.1:429869-449939 GCA_000418225.1 Zizania latifolia | reverse complement strand
TTTACCGCATTTACAACCCGTTCACGCCTGGACAGTACCCGAGCCAGGTTTGGTTAACCCTGGTAAAGACGTGCTATCGGTCCAGTTGCCACGTACAAAGGCGACATCATTTCTGAAATAAGCGAAGACCTCTAGTAGCTAGCTGACACCAATATGGATACATGCATTTAAATATTCACAAATTACGAGCTATTATTGAAAATGCAATGAACAATCTTGTTCTGTACACATTTTTGTAAGACAACCCCAACTTCACAGCACCAACACTTCCATACCCATAGGGCCTAAATTCGACCTCCCTTTCATATTTTGTCAGTAAAATTACCACGAATGCTTATAGAGAGTACTATAGAAGAGAGGTCAGGAACTCCGGGAGGATAAATGAAAGAATAACAGCTACACAAGCATAATGAAGACTTTTGCGATTCAAGAAGCTCCTCCGTCACCAGTGATCGTCTGCAAGGCATGACAGCCCTACATATTGAAAGGCTATATTAGTTAAAGGAATTTCAATCCCACAAATAATAGAAATAAACATCATATATTTAGCATGGCAGCCCTACATATTGAAAGGCTAGAAAATAAGCAACAAGTACCGATAAGGTCTACATCATCAGTCGTTGGCAGGTAGAAGTGGTTAACTAGTTTAGGTAGGATAATTCAGATGGAATACAGTTCCTCAGAAGTTTCAACAACATAATACATGTATGTTGATGCACAGACAAAGGCGATGCTGGGATGCACAGGCAAAGGTGATGCAGTAGTTACCTTTGATCACAGTTACTATCCCAGGTCCGGGAGTTGTTCTTTGTCTTCGCAATCCTCTTTGCTATATACAAATCCGAGCTGGGCCTGTGTGCTAAGGCTCTGAGTATTATTAACAAGCTCAGCATGGGGGTTAACATTTGGCTTCTTATTTACAGCACCACCACTATCTTCTACTAAACATTGACCAAAACCATTATCATCAGTGCTAATTGGGCCTTCAGACATGCAGTCCAAAGAACTACAGCTGCTTCTGCAAGAGAGTCTACTGTCCTCTGAAAATCCGGACTTCTGATGCTGAAGCAATCCATATCTGTTACTTTCAGGTGTGATCACCCTGGAGGGAAAGACCGAAAGAGGAAACAGGTTAGCACAGGAGAAATCTAAACAAAGCAAGAAAATCGGTCAGAAGCCATTCCAACATGTTGAAAATCCAGTGAGCATAAATCAGCCTTTATCAACAAGAAAGACACCTTACATTATTAATGCATCGGTTGCTAACAAAAAAGTATTTAGCATACCTTGTCTGTTGAAACCTGGGCATATGAAGAGATTCAAAGACTGGTATAAGATTCTTTGACCTAGACTCGATGTTGCGAGTCTGAACTTTTTCTATTTCAATTTCACCTGAAATTATACCAGTACTATCTGATTCTAGAGTTCCATCCTCCAGTACTTGAAAATGCATCTAGACATCAATTAAAACACAGGAGTTATGAATGTAAACATATATAAGTCAAACAGAAACAAAAAGTATGGCAAGGGAAATGGTGAAGCAAAATACCCCAGATCGTGACCAGAGTGGAGTTTGCACAACATGAGTTTGCAACTCACTCTCAGAAATATAAAAATTATGATTTTCATCGCCATTAAGCTTCATCTTTTCAACAGCAGTGCCATTGGCTGGATAAATACCAGTTCCTGTCTCCACCACTTTCTGGAAAAGTTTCCTGTTTTCTCCATTGTCAAAATCACTATATACAAAACTATCAGCAGTGTCTCTTCTATTTCTTTTATGACAAACATCCCACTTTTGAAGAGCCTCAATAACAAACCTAGTGTCAGTTTCTCTTTGTGATCCATAAGAAATGGCGCTTGAGGGAAAATCGATTCCATAATCCTGTTCAGTAGAGAGATGGAGAACATACTGTATGATGCTTCCAGACGGAGAAAACACTAGTAAATAATACTTCATGCAAGGTGAACTTCCATCTGAGATAGGGACACAACCCTTGCAATTGTGAAATGTTGAGGCAATAGCACCAGAAATTGGAGTGGAAACACCTGATGCAAATGCTGCAGCACCATGAACAGCACCCTTCAACAAGTTGCTTCCATTTCTTATTCTACTAACAACAGACAATGTTACAGGGGGGCCCGAAACAGAGAGCATCTTCTGACTGAGACTCAGAGATGGAGTTGAGTTTTGGGACCATTTCTTAACTGTTGAATCCACCACATAGTTATTTTCTGCAAGATTGTTTACGTTGTAGTGAAAGCTTGTTGATCCGCTATATGGAGATATTGCAAAGAAATGACTAGTTCCCCTTGAAGAGCTAATCATTATCCATTCACTGTCGTCACTAAAGCTGATATCTTTTATGACCTATGGTAAAAGAGATTGTTACAAGTCATCAAAGAAATAGACATTGTCAAGAAAAATGTAAGGTTGCTCACTGCATTGGTGATGCCTCTTTGCAATTTGTACAGATGAACACAGGTTCCATTTGGACCAGCTTCTGATGAACTCCCATTTGAAGAAGGCAGAATGCGAAAAACATTGATATTTCGACCATGAATAGAAGCTGTCACCAGCAAAGTTCCACTGGGATCAAAACAGAGTGCTGAAATGGGGCTAGTATGTGCCCTAAATTGAACTATCATTGATTTAGAAACAATATCTCGAACAATGACCTGTCATTGGAAAGGGAATGTTCCACGTCATGGTTCCATGAAGTTGGCAAGACAAATATGAGTTTGGATAAAACCCTCATAGAAAGTTCACCCCATCCCATATGCTACCCATACAGACATACAGTGAGACATGACATGTAAGCAGTGTCATAGGCACAAAACAATCTTGAGATAATATTGCTGGCAATTTTCCAAAAAAGGTCACAAATAAGTGCTATTAGTAATCCAACATAGTCAGGGGTAAATTCTGTCACCCACCATCCATCCGTCTACACTTATCTCGGAATTTCAATTTCCACCCAGACAAAAGGTAGGACCACTGGATAACTTTCCACTTATCCTGTGACACCACCTGCTTTTTCTAGGTTTCAGTAGAAGGGGAAAAAACTTAAACTCATTTTGCATTGAGGAATAAGTTTTTAACAGTAGCTATCCTTGCGCCTTTTCTTAACAAAACAAACTTTTTAGGTGGAAGCAAAAAAGCTAATTAAAAGTTCCTTGTTTGCAAAATCAAATGATTCTTAATCTCATTTTTATATTGCAGTGAGCCAGCAACTTAGGGCTGAAAGGTGCAGATCAGATAGGATCAACACCAACTGCACCATCAGATGAGTACACAACTGATCAGATGAGCTTCCAGGTCCCTAATGGCCTTCAGTTAGTTGATTGTTACAATGGTTAGCATATAGAAACAGCACAACAGATAATCCAAAGGTGGTAACAAAGTAACAAACATGTACTGGGATGGAATCTGTACCGTTCCAGCATATTCGCTGTCAATAGTATGGCCGTTTGTTGTTCCTCCATTTGATTTGGGGCCAGAATTCCCTTGTTTTATACCATTATTACCATTTGGAATCAAGTCTGAACAATACTTGGACAGCTTCTTATATCCAACATCACCAAGTGTTATAATGCCAGAAGCCAGTTGTTTGCTTGATTCTTTTGCATAGTATGCCACCACACTGCCATTTGAACCAGGAGATGGAACTAAGGGAGAAAGATTAAGAAGCTGAGGGCTAACACGGCCTGTATTGGGAACTGGAGTAGGAAGCCCAGAATATGCAATCCATCTAGGACCCAGTGCAAGTGGTCCATAACTTGAAATTGGTGAAACTATAGGACTGGTAAGAATTGTGTATTCTCTCTCCAATGTTGCCGCGTCAAAACAATGTATCTGCAAAAGGCAATTTTGTTATCCATAAGGATCACTCATGATGAAAACACAAAATTAGAATGGTAAAACATGTCATACCTGAGCAGCCTGAGAAACGGCTACAACTCTAGGACTGCACCTTATGGAATAAACAGTTGATCTAAACTTCAATGTATGCACATAATCATGGACCCTCAATGAATAAAAACGAAGGACAGTAGGGAGATTCTCACAGCCAGTGTTATGGAAAGTACCGTTGGCTCCATTGAGAACAGGGTCATTGCCATCACGGCTGATTGCACTTCCTGTGCTAGTTCCATCGCATGCAAGAGCTAACAATGGCCGTATATCTGCAAATCTGTCTTCTCCCTTCTTAGAGGCAGTTGGTTTCTTTAGAAGTTGTATGAAAGAAACAGCACCATCATGTCTGGATTCTAGCTGTCTTACGTCATCAGCATGTTCAACATCCCATACTTGGAAACCAGATCTGTAAGCCAGAAGTAAAACCTGTTGCAGCATGTCACCCCTGTATTCGAGTTTATCAAATCCAGCCCATTGTACCTGCAACCATATTATTACATATAAGACAAGTATAAGTACATTTATTACATGGAAATAATATGGTACAAACAAACTGAAAACCAAAAGCCTACACACTTCATTCTTCTATAAGAATCATTCTGTTGTCGACACTATGCATGACTGAAATGCAGTATGTTTTAATAATATTCTTTTATACTGTAGTACAAGAACACTTGTCAAGTTTAAAGATTATAAGAATTTTTCCTTCACATACAATCTTTTGCTATGCAGACCATGGTAAAAAGAACTTCAAGTTTGGCCTTTTAATGAAACAACAAGTTATAATGAATAAATAATAAAGAGGAAACCCTTAGCTTAAGAAATCAGAGTAAACCTTCCATGCCTTCACCTTTTATTTGAACTAGATACATTATGCATAACATATTAATAAAGGGGATATGAAGTATGAACTAGGATGAAGTGTCATAATGTCCTGTCCAAAACTCAAACAGGAAATATTTGGTCCAGAGAATTATAGCATAAGCTGAAAAGTAGCTTTTATATTCATGATAACTCTACGGTTCAATATTTGAAGCTTGCATTATTAAGACACTAGCCATTCCACCACTTTTTCTTTCTGTTAGGCAGTTAATAACAACAATGACATACCAAAAGCACTATCTAGTTCAAACATATGCAGATGGTTATAGTGCTCAACTTAAATGCATCAGCACTAACAATAAATACTAATACTACCACATATGGTGAGCATCTCGGTGGCTGGAACAGAACTGGCTGCACCCTCCAGCCATAATTAATTTTTGCTCATTTTGCACCAGTTATCACTAATGCACACGTGAAACAACTAAAGGCTTTTGCATGTACAGTTATTGCAAAGCTAACAGTTGCTATGCTAAATCACGCCCAGAAAAAAAAAACAGGGGACTCTTTAAACATAAGAGAAACAACCTGGTCACGGCTCCCATCGTCGTCGTGGCTGGCGATCGAGTTCACCAGCGACGCGCCCGCCGACCGCAGGTTGGACGCGGCCGTGGACGCCCCCGACGACACGATCCTCATGTAGCTGGACAGCGACCGCGCCGAGAAGAACCCGCCGCCGCTGCTGCGAGCCTGCGCGCCGCTCCGCATCTAGCCGATCCCGACGACCCGTGCACGCTACCACCACTCCCCTTCCTCAGATTCAGACCGAGCCTTAGTCTCCAAGCTAAAGCAACACGGAAGACGGAACCACCAAAACGTGCTCGCCTCGCCTCGGCGCTCCGGCGATCGAATCAACAGCTTGACGCCCCCGGGCTGTTTCTCTTGGGGGGCTCGGGGGAGAGACTCTTGCAAGAAACAGCCCACCGACCGTATCCTCAAGTGAGCGACATGGCCACGGCGCCGCGGAGCTCGGGGGAATCGCCACGGGGAGAGGTAGGGCGAGAGGCCTAGGTCACCCGGCGCGGGTGCAGGCGACTGGTGGTGGGACGAGCGGCGAACCGGTGGTGCTCGGGCGAGCAATTCGATCGGAGAAAGCGAGGGTTTGCGGTTGCGACTTGCGCGGCCGAGGCCTTCTCTCTCTGTGTTTTTTTTTCTGGCCGAGGAGAGGGGAGCGATGGGATTAGGTGAAATAAAATAGGAAGCAAAGGTTGCGTTTATTACTTCTCTCTGGGATAAAAAAAAATGATGATGCGCTTAGTCCAAGCAATCCGCTGCTGGTTTGCGTTTTTAATCTCTTCGATTGGTGTGGATATAGGAGATTAGAGTTGGTTCGGTGAGCGGGGAATGAGAGAACGAAGCGGCGAGGCAAGCAAGGAAGCGAATGTTAAAGTGCGTGTGACTGTGTAGTGGGGTCGTGGCTTGTTTGAGGAGATAATCTCTCGGCCTCCTGTTCGTCTCGTTGCCTCGCCGTCTACCTTTGCTCGCCCTCAGACGTACTGGATCAGATCCTCTCAGCAGTAGATTTTATTGTGATTTTGTTATTGTCACGTAGATTATAATGTTATCGAACATACATATCAATATAAAATCATGATACTCCTCATCGTAATTATAATGGATCTCATTTAGGACAACCCGGCCGTTCGCTCGCGTATCTGGCTGCTGTTGCATCGCTCAATCGTGTCGGAACTGTGGGATTTTTACGGAATCTGAGAATCTCATGGGAGGGAGATAGGTTTTTACCTCTGCTAACTTACGGTAACATGCCTATGAAACTTGCTCTGCTTGGCCCATTTTCGGCGGTAATGTGTTGTTTGTACTTGCGTATGTTTGGTTGCCTCATGGTCCCTGTTTTGGCTTGTATCAGCAATGAAGCTTGGTGTGTCCAACGAAATAGAGGTACTGGGATTTAGTTTTAAGTACTGGTGTGTTGGTGATACGGAGTAAACGGGAGCACTAAAAGAATACATCACGATAGTAGATCGAGCAATTTTGAACGACTCAGCCCGTAAAGTTCCAAAAGCAAGTGCAAATGGTATATGGCCATCCGACGCCATTTGCATTCCATTTTGACCCGGAAAGAATTGCTAAGTTCTTTGAAATGAGAGATTTTTTCTCCTGATTCTTGGAAAACGGAACGTTTCTTATAAAATAATGTAAATTTCTTGTATTACAAAGTGATCTTAAGAGCAACTCTCCTAATTCTAAATTATCTTAAAGTCAATCAATCTACGATAGTATCTCTATAATCTTAATTTATATTTTTATAAATAATATTATAAGAGATTAGAAAGAGAGTTTCTATTTTTTAGAAAACGGGTGAGTAATTTGGAGAATCACCTAGACACGGAAGATCATTTATAAATGATGTTAGAGCATGGTTTATTTTCTGAAATACATAAAGTAAATTTTAGATACTCTAATAGGACTTGTGACCAGCAATAATAGCACGTGAAAATCAATAATGCAAGGTGTTGGTAAACAGATAGCCCAGCATGTCCCAGACTCCAGTATGATCGATCAATCACAGAACGTTGAGCTCATTCTGGTTCCAGTTCATTTCACAACTGCGATGAACTGTAATTCTTCAAGAGTGCAAAAACACTCACGCGTAAAATTTTGTCGCGGATCTCTTGGTTTCCAAGACTCTGAGAGGAAAAAATATAACAGGAATGCGTGCTGGAAACAATAATATGTGGTAGCATGTGCCAGAACGACAAATACCAAACTTGTACGATGGAACAGCTAATTTCTCAAACTCTCCGTGACACACAACTACTGGACTCCGACGTTATAACGATGGATTTTGCTCGGTGCCACACGCTATCCTAAAGCATAGAATCGCCGGACGGTGCCAAATCAATGAGGTCTGTACGTGATTCCGTTAGGAAAACACCCGTTTTTGCGGATGAATTAATTCCTAGCCGAATGGGCTGGGCGTGGCTCATTAAAGGCCCATAAAAAAGGAGAGCTGTGCCTGTAGCGTTCACGCTCGATTTTTTAAATAATATTTTCTTAAATTATATTTGTGGACGTGTCTTTACAAAAACCATAAAAATATATTGAAAAATTTAACCGTCGACAAGAATTAATGGTCGAATCAGGGCTCTTATGACCCTGTCGCTCCTTCTAGTTTTGCAATTTTTAAAAAGTAACACCACAAATGTTTTTTTTAAAAAAAAATTGTTCACGCTCCACACAAGATTATAAGAGCCTATTTTATTCCGAAACGGCGAAATCCTCTTGCTTCGAAGGGAGAAAGAGAGGGAGAGAATTTTTGTCCGTTCCACCGGCGGGATCCACCCGTCCCCGCGACGTACGTGTCACTCTCCCACCCCGCCCGATTCTGGTGAGCAGCCGCCGTCCGGCCCGTCCCCCTCCTCTGCCCGGCCTCTCCTCCCACCGTCCGGCTGTCTCGTCCGCCCGCGGCGTTAAATCCCACGCCGCCCTCACGCCTCGTCGCTTCCTCCCCTTCTCCCCGGGCCGGTCAGCCGGTCAGCCCGTCTCTCCCACGCTGCTTCGCTTCGTCGTCTGCAGCGACCGGTTCAAGTCTCGGCGTCGACTCCGGTGTCCGGACTCCACGCGGTCGCGTCGCGGTGGCGCGCCCCGCGCCCCCCCGTCTTACGCGTGTTCCAGCTTCCAACCTTAAGGGTGGCAGCAGCTGAGTCTCGCGGAAGAAGCCAGTCGAGGAGGGTGGGAACAGAGGGGAAATAGCGTCGTCGACCAGCGTGCCGTACTGCCGTCCATGGACCGGAGCGCCGCTGCGGAGTTCGTGGCGCTCGACATCGGGGGCGAGGAGGAGCCTCCCGAGGCAGATGCCGAGCTCGTAAGCGTACTTTCCTGCTGGATTTCGATCTGTTCGCGTAGTTAACTTGTTCTCTAATCTTCCTGATGCGATCGTAGAAGTGGATGGAGTCCTTCGCCGGGAAGGGCCTCGAGCGGGACAGGAGCGGAGACGCCAATCCTTCTGTCACCGGTCAGTTCATCATCATCGTGCTCCGTTCTGAATTCTGGTTTCAGAAGCAACTTCCAGCCCAACTTCTTCCCAGTTTACTTTTGTTAGTACACTTTACAAATTCTACTTCTAATTTCTTAATTCCGTTCTAGTATAACAGTTTTGGTGTTCTCGAATGCCGATCTTAAATCTTGTGCCGCTCCAGGTGCTTTGCGTGAGATAGCTGCATTCTCATCAATCCTTGGAAATATACCCCAACCGCCCAACGTTAGCTGCCACCAACTCAATGCATCACGAAACGTGGCTGTCCCAATGGGCCACGTTTAGACTTTAGAGTTTTCAATTGCAACCCAGTTTCCCAAATCCCATTCCCATGAACTAGCTTAACTTAGGTTTCATGTGACTTTGCTTAAGAAGGCACGACCAATTGGCTAGAATAAAAAGTAAAGTTCAAGGGAGGGGAGTGGTCAATCCTCGCATTTGGACGACCCATAATGATAAAATCTTCAAGCAGCAAAGGAGTGGAAACAAAGGTTTAAGCATGAATGATTATCCGTGGGACAAAAGTTTGATACTTAGATATAGACCAGAAATACAAACATGGATGGCTAATTTTAATCTCTAGTGTGTAGCAAACACTTTTTTGGTTTTCATATATTAATATATGTAACCAGTTGAACCACCCTGGTTATCCCAAAAAATCCTCATAAATCATACTAGAATAGAATAAACCCACTGAACATGTGGTTAGTGGGAACTGAAACTTTGTTCGTTAGCTCCGGAGGAAGTGCTGGACAGATATCCTACTGTTGCAGGTTCCCTTTGGGCTTGCATTATTACTAATAAGTCAGATAGAGATATTATGGTTAGATGTCTCCAGTAGTAGGTCGTGGTTCTTGAATGGAGTAGTACTACATACACTAGAAATCATCCTAAATTTTTGTGCTGAAAACAGTAGAAATGTAACACGTAGCATCTTGCCCTGATGTCCTCAATCCTCAATGTACTCATATATGTCTCCCCAACTCAATAATATATATGCACAGGTGTGTCGAGCATGTATGAGAAGCAGGTTGTGCCTGTGCACGTTGATGGTAGCCCAAAGGAGCAATTTCATCCTTCAACGCCAACAGCCAGTGGGGCAAAGCGCCGGCGAACAGGCCGTCGTGTCCCAGGGTGGCGTGATCCAAGGAAAATCCTTTTTGCCTTCGCAGCACTGTGAGTTTGACTTTCCATAAAGAAAAAAGGCGGTAGCCTTCATTGGTGGTCTTGTCAATAGTTAAATTGCACAAATAGAATGAGATGTCTGTGTAAATCTTATGGGAATTAGAAACACAGGAATACATAGAAAAGGCTATTTTGAAATTCGAATTGACCATAGAGAAAATGCTGGGATATTGGCATGATTGGCATCAATGTCATAGATCCGAAGCAAACTTTCCATAAGTTTGATTGGATGTTTGTTTTCATCCAAAATTCTAAAGAATCAAGTGCATCATCTATAAGAGTTTCAAATTAATTAATTCCTTGGGTCTTTCATTATTCATTAGAAGTTTAGAGCCAGTTGCCCTATGTAGGAATATTTTCATAGATGATTTGCCCCCTTTCATCCATGCTGGTCCTTTGTAACTATTATTGCAGCTGCATGTCTGCATTCATATGATTAAGGTAACAAAAGGGGCCCCTTCCAGGCTAACCATGTGTGCTGTATTTTAGTTGCCTTGTCCGTGTCATGACCAGCGGTTAGGAGCCATGTACCTGCCTAGTTTTCTTTTTGGTGAAAAGTTCTTAATAGGTTGCAGTTTGGTAAGACGTGGCTGTTTCAGTCTAGCTTTGTGTACCCATCGACCTCTGCTTGTCTAAGTTTCAGATGAAACAGTATTCCTAGCCCTTAAAATTGATTTGTCTGGGCTCAGTTTGCGTTGGTCATCAATCTCACTAAATTTGATTGACACTGCCTGTTTGTGGTACATGTATCCAGGTCCTGTTAGTTGTCAGGTTTAACATATTTTCTCAACGACTGTACCTTCAATTGTCAAAATTCTATATTGTTAAGCCTTTACAAGATCTGAGTTTATTCTCTGTTTTATTTAATAGCAGCATTGTGTGGACCGGTTATTCATGTAAACAAACTATATATGTAAACGAAAACCTGCAGTCCACAGCACACACTAACAACTCAAATAGTGGCAATACATCACTGTTGAACCACGATTAGGCAGTTTTAGCATTTTTTTGTTAATTTATGCGTGATCTTTAGAAATAGGCCTTCTATTGGATAGAGATCTTATGATGTATACTTTGTAAACATGCCAAGACCTCACCTTCTTGGCTAGTTGGCTCTGGCTGTTGAAATGTATGGTCCACTGGATGACCTGAACATATTTATCTCATTTCATCGCAGGTCGAGTGTGGGCACATTGATACTGCTATACTTCACACTCTCAATGGGGAAGATGACCGGAGGTCAAAAAGATGGTGAGTGATGCCATATGACCGTACAATTTGTCACTTTTCGTACTGTCTCTGATGTTTGTACAGATCGAAACGAAAGGCTGGATTCTACACTAGCAGACTAGCAGTCATACATCACCGCTTTGTTTTTGTGAAGAAAATACGTCACTTCTTAATTTAGATTTTCTGTACAGAGAAATATATAGGTCATATGTTAAAGTTTTAAGTGACAATGGTGTAGTTGCTAAATACTTGAGTGTTCATAACACATGAGAAAAACTGGATGGACATTGCCGGTAGAATAAAATGGCAGGGGAAAAAAGCAATGTCATCGTCATTGCGATGAATTAACATGTGTGCATGCTTTGGGATTTTGAGTACAGAGATGAGTTTACAAGAGATATAAATTTTCTTTTGAGGACAATTGAGCAGCTCTTTCCTTATTTTGTTTGAAATGTTCAATTCATCAATTGTCAGTTGAATCCATGCCAGTTGCCCCCCATGTGACGAAAGGAAAGTGTGTTACATGCCCGTCTGTTACCTGTCTGCGTTGTGCAACCTGGATCCCTGGACGGCTGCACTATGTTTGTTTCAAGAGTAATTTTACTGTCTTTGATAGGTACTAAGAGTACTATTTTGATATATGTCGGTGTCTCAATTAATGTATCAAAATTAATACTAAAAATTATTTCCTCAAGAGCTGTAAAATTTTCCTTGTTTCAAGAGTACAGTACACCTTTGACGCTTGAACTTTTCACAAAGTTTACCTTTTCACCCATACTTTCTAAACCTGACATATAATATACCAAACCATATTTACTGATGGCTTTGATAAATATGATACTGGCTTCTCACATGAACTTCAATTATGTAAGTTTAGTGGCTGTGAACCTAATTATTTGACACTTGTATCAGCAAAATATGCACAATGAGAGTATGAGCTGAAACAGATCCTCGTGTTCAGGTAGTTTCCCTCTGTGATCCCTCAGGATTCGCGTAGACGAACAAGCGTCAGCCGCCAGCTGTGGATTCTTTGCGTGCATCTTGTCAGAAATGCAGAAGCTCATCCGTCTTCGCCGTTTTTCTCCCAGCTGGGCCTTTTACGCCTTGTTTCTTCAGCAGAAGCGCCTCTGCTTTTCGTCCAGCTCCACGTCCGCGATCCATTCCCGTGGTTGCACGCACTCCCCTCTCGCGTACAACATGTGGGCGTGCGACCTACGCCAATGGAGAAAAGAAAAGGGCAAAGCGGAGCAACACCTCTTCGTTCATAGACAAATCGTTTGTCCCATCCGGCGACGATACCGATAGTAATACAAATAGCTAGCCGCGCTCGCGCCGAATATCTCGTGCTCTGCTCTAGCTGCGCCGGCGCGTCGAGAGCACGGGAGCCCCAGCAGCAGTAGGGTAGCTAGCTAGCTAGAAATCGACAGCGCCGCCGGGCAATGGATGGCCAAGGCAAGGAGGGCGGCAACGGCGCCGAGGGCGGGAGCGACCAGTTCGAAGTGGTAGCCAGGGCCTTCGTGGAGTACTACTACCACACGTTCGACACCAACCGCGCCGCGCTTGCCGCGCTCTACGGCCACGGCTCCATGCTCTCCTTCGAGGGCGACAGGGTCGCCGGCGCCGATGAGATCGGCCGGAAGCTGGCTGGGCTGCCCTTCGAGCAATGCCGCCACGTCGTCTGCACGATCGACTGCCAGCCCACGCCGTCCTTCCCGGGCGGCATCCTCGTCTTCGTCAGCGGCAACCTCCAGCTCGCCGGCGAGGAGCACCATCTCAGATTCAGTCAGGTAACCAATCCTGCCACACGTTGGCACCTGTTGCCACTGACCAATTCACAAACACGACTTCATTTCCTCTCTTATTTAGTTCCAGTTTGTAAACGGTTTGAATTGGAGTTTTGGAATGATTTGCATGGCAGATGTTTCAGCTGGTGCCCATCGAGCAGGGAAGCTTCTACGTGCAGAATGACATATTCCGGCTCAACTACGGATAGCCGGTTGCGTGTGGCTGCCGAAAGGAACGGGGTGCTCGGATGCTTTGGGCCCATATTGACACGAGACGCTTCCCCTGTGTCTCTTTTTTCGCTTTCATTTTCTTCTTTAACCTTTGGTTCATGTAGCATCCTATAAAATAAGTTGGTTAATGGCCGTGTTGTGCCGCCTCCTGATGGTTAAGCAGATGCGTTGAATGATGGAAAATTTCATGTGCTACCGGTACCGGATTTCCGGTCATCCATTTCTTACCTCCAGTCCAGTTTTGAAAAGTATGGTCCCAGTGGAATCTCTTGTTAAACTGACACATATGTACCAGGCCAAGGGTGCAACTTTCCTCTCACGAACCTATGTCTATTATCTATCCATGTCATCCCATCAAATCAATTTATGGATACTTGGGAAATGGGAGCGTGGGATTCACCAGAGAAGCTTTTTTCAGTGAAACGTTGATTCTGATTTCCTTTACAAATTGGTGAATCCAATCAAATTTTGACTGTTCGTACATATTCTGCATATTCTATCCAGAATCAGGGTGCATAATCTGTACAAAATGCACACTTAATGGAAAATCTGTAGTGTATTCTGTGATGTGGGAGCAGGGGATCGAAACAACGGGCTAATTCCTAACCCACATTTCACCAAACACATGTGCATTTGCAAATGAAAGTCTGGTGTCAATACAGAGGGGTGAATGCAGTAAAACACTAGACCTCAAAGTCGCACAAACTTCGATTTTACACAATGGTGTTGATTAGGAGCCAGACAATGATCCTGGGTATACTCAGACTGGTGGTGTAAAGGACGTTGACATGTTATCCCTGTGCAAGAAGATTTATATAAGTTCGGGCTTCTTGCTAGGGTAATAACCTGAAGGGACGATAGGCTGAAGGTGGAAGCTAGTCCAGAGCACTAGGATTTGCCCCACTTGCCGTGATTCATTGTTGTTGTCGTACGCTAGTTAAATGTCGACTGCCATGTACCCATGCGGTTCGCTTCGCGGATGGATTCGGTACCTAAATTGCCTCTTAAGAATTTGTTAATGTATGGGTGCTATTTCAGAACATCAATTTGCAGCTTGCTTTGCAGAATAGGTATTCTGAGGATGCTCTTTTAGAGCTTAAATTGCCTCTTAATTTGTTAGTGTGCTAATTAGAACCTCAATTTGCTTGTTGATTTGGTTCCGAAAGCCTTCACTGCACAAGTTAGCGTACTGCTTGATTCTGGATGGCCTATAGACCACAATCAATCTCCTTAAGTTTTAAGAGAAAAAATCCTAGCTCCCTATCCATGTAGAACCAAATTAACTCAGTTAAGTTTCATACATAGGTTTGGGGACTACAACAGCCTAAATGTATAGTTCAAACTTCAAAGCCTTGTACAAAGGCAAATCAGCTTATATAGTAAACCATGTATTCCTTGAAATAAAAGAAGAAACCAAAAGTGCACCAACCTTCGGACCTCGTCCGAATTTGGCATGACCACAAAGCCTTTACACTTGTTCATCCCTGATGGTCTACTGTTGCTACAGCTTCCAAAAGGATTTTGGGATGCTATCTCACATAAACATGAGTCAATAAATTCGGTCATGATAAAGAGATAAAAAGATGTTAATGTCATGCATTAAGACCAGCCCAGTTCTTGAATGCAATCAGAGCTTCCATTTTCCTGAAATTTCGCTTTCTCAGCTTTGCCACTTTCAGTTTCTTGTGGGTCTCCATGAATGCTTGTTTGTGTCTCCACTTATCCAAAAATATTTTCAGCTCTTGTGCCTTTTCAATCACTTGCATTGCCATATCAAAAAATCCACCCTTGACCAAAGCATACAGAAAGGAATCTATTAACTCATGATTGAAATCAGCCCCCTTCCTCCTCACTTCTGTCCATAATATGAGAACACTAAAATACTTCTCGGCTGAGACATTCCCATTGATTAGCGAAAGGTAAGTCTGATTATTTGGCTCATATCTGAGGAATACCATCCTTTGATACGTCCTTCGAGCATCTTCTAACCTCCCAACCTTGCAAAAGGCATGTATTATTGAGTTCCAGTCATGCGTTGCAACATCTATCCTCGGATCATCGACCACCGAGTCCAAGAATGATGCCATAAGCTCAGGCCGATTGTTCTCCGTCAAGCCTGTCATTATAGTAAGATAACTTGTCCTAAGGTCTGGTAGCCTCGCCTCCCTCATATCCTTGAAGAGAGCAAACGCAGATAAGAAATCATGGGCTGTCATAGAAGCATCAATAAGAGCATCATAACTGTCAGCATCAAGCTGTAGCCCTGCTGCACTAATCTCCGCTACAAGCTGTGCGGCCTCTGCAGTCCTTTGCTCCTTGCAATATGCTTTCAGGATTGATGAGTACACACCAAGACCCACAGAGGCTCCTTGAGCAGTCATTTCATCGAGTATGCTATGAGCCTTGCCCAATAGGCCAAGATCAACACAAGCATTAACAATCCCAAACCCAACAGAATCCTCAACTGCCAGTGATTGCTGCATTGATTCAGTCTCCTGTGCTTTGATGATCAACTGAGCTAGTTCCCTGATCCTCCCATTATCAACAAAACACTGTGCAACCTCAGTATAGCTCTCCACATCAAATGCTTTGCCATCCCCAACCCTTCTGTCCTCCACCGCACGAAGAACGACTGATGAAACTGACTCAAAGCTGCAGCTTTTCAAATACCCGCTGATCAAATTCTTGAAAAATTTCATCTTGCTGAATCCTAGAACATCCAGCAATTTATCAAGCTCATCAATGCGGCTTGGAACACCTCTCCAAGCATACAAGAACGCAAGGCATCCGAAGCTATCCACGTCTGGTGACACTCCTATAGCCGACATAATCTCCAAGACCCTCTCAGCGTCCGTGACTGATCCGAGCAGGCGGCAGCAACCGCCGAGAACAGCGTTACAGGCAGCAAGGTCAGGCCGCATCGCCGCTGCCACAGACGGAGACTTCTCCGCCACTATTAGCTTGCAAGCTTCGTCGAAGACCTTTAAGAAGGCCACAAAGGCGCCAGTGTCAGCGCCGGTGAGATCTATAAGCGGGGAGCCCCAGGCAGAGAAAGCCGGAAGGCAGCGCCCGCAGCGCAGTAGAGCGCGCACGACGGCCAAAGCCGGAGCAGCGGAGCCCGCTGCAGCGAGTGAAGTGAAGACGGCCTGCAGGGCGTCCTCCGGGATGGGGGTGGCGTGGGGACTCTTCTCGAGCAGGAAGACAGAGGCAGCGAATGCACGCTTGAGGCCGAGGCGGTGGTGCGCCGCGGCGAGGTGGGAGACGAGAGCCGCAGCGGCGGGCGGCGAGGGCGATAGGGAGGCCGCCGCTAGGGACCTGAACGCGAGCCACGCGTCGTCCGAGCGGTCCTCGGAGACGGCGGCGAGTAATTCATCCTCGAGCGCGACGGCATCTCCCACAGGTAGCGTCTTGGGTGAGATGTCAGGGGCAGGAGGTGTAGGTGGCCGCGAAGGCTGGGGTTTGGGACGCGGCGCGAAGACGGAGGGCTGGAGGAAAGAATAGACGGTGGGAATCTCATGGGGCCTAAAGGAGGGTAACGACGGCGAGAAAGCCCTCGTGTTTACGGGCAGAGGCAGCCGGCGGCGGAGGCGGAGGAGAGCGCGCATCGGTGGAAAGGTTTGCCGCTAAGGTGTTCGAGCGTTTGCCCAGGAAGCGCGGGGGAAATTGCCAGGAATTTTTCCAGGAAAACCCCTGACAAGTATGTTTATCCAAAAGAGCGCCTAGTGGCGTATGAATTATCCAAATGTGCTAATATTCATTTTTGCCTGTTTCACACATCTTAATCTGCGTCACCACTCACTACCGCACACCATTGTCTGTGATATGACTCTAGCTTGACTCTAGCTACCAGGTTTTAGTAGTCCAGATCAAAAGTGAGTTTAGCTAGATTTGAAGTCTAGTACGACTTATGAATAGGAATTCGATTCCGATAAAAAAGCTTTGTACTATATCAGAAAACTAAACACTAGAATTTGATATCTATATAACTTTAAAAGTAACTAGTAGTGATGGCAGTGAATCTGTTACCATCACAATCCTTCTCATTGACACGTGAATCCTCATTGTCATTAACATGTGGTGGTATAATATTCTTTTAATGTTGTAATTTTTTTCCGTTACAACGTACTGGCACTCAACTAGTTAGAGATAAATATATACAGATATCCTTATAAATAGAAAATAGACTAAAGTCCGATACTTATTTTCTAATATCTAGAAAACCGACTCGGATAGAAGTTCAGATAATGTACACCTCGCCCCTTGACTATATAAAGGAGACGAGGACCCCTTAGTGGCATGCTTTCTATGTTCTGAAACTTGTTTAGCATACACCCAATCTATAATCCATAAATACATAAAACGTATGGTTATTATCCTTCAGAAGGTCCGATCTGACTCTTTTGTTTTGAGTCGACTAGAGAGTTTAGACTGGAACGCTTCTCTACACGTAAAATACCATCTCGGATATCCCTGTAGGTGGATTGATCGGTAATACACCGACAGTCATAGAGTAAATCTTAGGAATAATGAAATTTATATTTTAATAAATTGACTCGACAATCCAAGTATATATCCTTAGATACAACTTCATGAATTTTTTGGCTTAGAGATACCCGTTCCAAAAAAATAAAAAACTTAGAGTTGAGCTGTATAAATTAATCCACTGGTCCCTGTTTAGAGCCAATTGTGGCAATCAACTCTGTTTGCGAAATCGATGGGATTCAGCAAGCAAATTAGATAAGACTAATTTTTTGGCGCAATTTACCTTACTATCTAAACACCAAATCATCTCTAGACTTTGCATAATCACAGTGAAAGAATAGGTGACGACCATCATCAGCTTAGGTAACTGTGAGTAAGCGAGAGAGCAACCAATCCATGAAGTAGCCCTTGTTAGATAAGCATCATGGCGATTCGGGAGAAGAGAGCAAAAAGTCCAGGAAGCAATTTATTAGGTTTAAATTAGCACCTCATCTGTGATCGTTTCAGTAACGCAAACTGGATGCAAACCATTTTACACACAGTACAACATAACACGATTTAACATTAATCCTCAAACAGGCAGCAGTGAACATATTATTACTGCCCTTCTCTCCCGCCACAAATACGGAATCTCTCACGACTTGAAATATGGATGATGCTACCAAATCGTGGAAACTGCCCGGGTTTCATCGTAGATACAAAATATAGACTGCACATGTACATATATATGCTATAATCACTACTCCTCTATGCTATAGTCGATTCTCAAACCACCAATCCTAACATTTCCATGTCTTGGAACCAATGTCACTGCCACACTATCGTCTCCTTTGGCACTTAGATCCTCAAGGATCTCATTCAATGCCAGCCTCAGGGTGGTCTCAACCCCCATTCCTCTTGCATTGCCATCCACGCTTTGGTGCTTCAGGCACACGAAGCTCCCAGCCATCTCCCGACCATTCGGCTCGACCTTCTCATACTCCCTAGCATTTATGAACACGTCAAACTTGACAATACTTGTGCCGTCAGTTTTGATGCCCTCAACTACCAAAACCTCATCCCCCATCGCCTTCTCCGACCTCCTCCACAACACTGGTGGTCGCCTCACCTCCGCTGTTACTGCCGTGTCGAGGGACAACGGAAACCTGATGGACCCCAATGATCCACCACCTCTTCTTTTGTTGTTCACGCTAAGGGTTTGGGGTGGCCGTGCATTGAGCCACGGTATGCCGACCTCGTCGTATGCGTATCGAAGCTTGTTGATGTTGAGCACATCACGGATAGTGATACGCACGAGGCAGGCCTCCTCGTTGTAGAAGAGAAAGGAAGACTCAAGCCAGTCAGGGTCCGTGAATACGACATGGCGCTGATTGCCGCTTGTAATGTTGCGCCAGGTCTCCCAAAGACGGTCGATGTTGTTATGGTACGGGTAGAAGACTGGATCACGGCCAGCAGAGTAGTATGCACCCATGTCCTCCACGTTAGGGAGAGATAAGTCGCCAGTCCATCCGTGCATCGTGTTATGTGGGTAGATCTCCACTGGCCTAGGGCCTAGTTTGTCAGCCTCACCGGCACGAAAGGGCTGACCATAGAATAGAGAGGCCGATGGAGAATTGGTAATCATCTGAAAAGGTGATTAATTATCAGCTGCATATAATTTTGTAAGGGATCTTTTATATACAACGATTATCTTTTAAAGAGGCAAGTGCTATAATTAGTCTTAACTTATATTAGAATTTAACATAAATGGAAAATGTATTATCCGGAAGCTATCGGTCACTACTCACTACGCAGCGCGCCACTATAGGTTCCACGCATATCAGTTAGAGGATAATCTGGTATTAGTGAAAATAAGCAGCTGTATGCGGAAAAATGGGCGGCATGCAGCCCTCCATTAATTCTAGGTTGGCTTGGCAATTAACGGGAGATTAAGTAGCGGCGGTAATTCATGCAGTGCATGGATACCAATTAAATCTGGAGTTTGAGATAAAACAAACTGCTATAATTAATTTCTATAATTATAAAAATACAAAAAATTGGGATCGAGGACACGACGTGCACGTTTAGTGTGCATGGATGTATACGTGTAGATGTATTTTAAAGTGGTACGGCTGTAATGTCACCTGTTTATACATGATCCTGAGGTTGTATTGTATCTGCTGCTCGTCGGTGTAGTTCTTCTCACGCCCGCTGAAGTCGAGGTCCACCAGCTTGGGCGGCGCGTGCCTTGGGTTCCGCAACGGGTCGTACAGCGGCGACGAGGCGTTGGCGAACGGCAGCGGCAACCTCATCCCTTCCGGCACGTCCCAGCTCCAGAACGGGAGCGCGAACCCGGGGTCTCCGAGCAGCTTCCCGGCGATGCG
>KE371629.1:399630-429504 GCA_000418225.1 Zizania latifolia | reverse complement strand
CCGTCGGACGACCCTAAGGTGCCTGTCGAGGCTTCGTCGGCGCAGGAGACGATGTACGAGTCGAGGCCGGTGACGGCGAGCAGCGTCCTTGACAGATAGTAGGCGCATGGGCTCACCGAGACCGGAAAGTCGGTGTAGTAGACGACGGCCGTGAAGGCGAGGGCGCAGACCAGGAGGACGCAGGGCAGAGCAATGCGTCGCCGGCCGCCGTTGGTCATGGTCGGACGTAGCGGCTAGCTCCTGCTTAATTAATTTCCTGGTCCGGAAGCATGCAGCTCATACCGTGGGTACGTATATATATATGTGAAAACATGAATGCCTGCACGCTGTAGGTGTTCTGTTTTACGGGACGTGGTTGCATACTACCGGCTCTAGTGTGGTTTGTAAATTTGAGACGTTTTTAACATTTTGTTCGGTGCCAAGTACGTTACTTAGTGAGAAAAATGCAATTTGCATTCTAAAAAGTCAATTTGATACAGGGCCAATTTAGTATGCTTGGTGTATATATAATACTCCAATCGCTTCGGGCTTTTAATATATCTAATTGTAATATACATATCTCGGTCTCCTACGAGCACACAAGATCCAGCTTTGAACATGTTCGACTGGTCGTTGGCTGGGCCTCTTTGGATGGAATGAATTGGTCATGCTGAACTGAGTTGACCTATCTTCTCCAAGCAACATAGCAAGGCATCTACATAGATAGAAAATTCTGTAATAATTAGTTCGAGGGTCACGCGTAAATTGTTTATTTTGATGATTACCTGGATATCCTGTAGTATTGCCTCCGAAATCGTTATTTGAGATGTGCTCGGTTCAGTTGGACAAATTTTGGTGCTGTTTTTTCTGGACTTCCTCTTCCTACAAAAACTGAGGCATGTTTATATTTTGATTACTGCAGTTGGACAAACTTTGCTGAAGTATAGTCGTGTATGTTTGTTATTCCAGCATGTTTGTTAAGTCAGTGTGTTGTGCACAGTTTTCAGCGGACGAAGAAAATCTGAGTTATTTTGTGAGAATCACTACAGTAATCCTTATGAAGTAATGAAATGCAGCAGCCGCTGGGAGCTATGTATTTGTTAACAGAGGAAAATTGCTTCGAAATTTTATGCGTGTTTATTATACAGCATGAGGCAACAGAGGAAAATTGCTTGCAAATTTTATGCGTATTTGGAAATTTTGCTTGGAAATGGAGCTTTTTGGGTGAGATGAACATGGAAACTACTGAAGTTGAGAAAGTCTTCAGCCGTGCCCTGCCAGCATGTGCAAAGTGGGTTTGGACTTTGGAGAAGAGTGCCATGTGAAATAATGCTCAAAGTATATTCTATTCACCGAGGCATGCGCTTTTAGACAGTGGCAAGTGGCAACAACGGGAGAGAGATAAGGGCGAGCTGAGCAAAATTCTTCTTAGGAGAAGGGTAATATGGTAATTTTCTTTATATTAAGAGAGAAAAAAGAATTAAAATCAGATTAAAATGATAGAACGACAAAAAATCGAGACGTCAATGTTGTGAGTCAATGTTCTGAGTGACAAAAAATCAATATCAATGTTGATAGTGGAAAAAAATTGAAGCCAATTGTTAGTGGTGGCAAATGAAATTTCCTCTCTTTTTTTCATGTGCTCTCTCTCGATGTGGTGATTAAGGTGAGACGTACTTTGTATGCCGTGGTATGCCTTCAGTTTTAAAGTTTTTTCGAGCTAGTTAAGCTAAACTCTAAAAGAGTTTGGATCTGAATGAATTAAAAATATTTAGCTAAGATATATATTTTTATTTTAGACTAAAAATAAAAATTTAAATTACTATAAAACCCTGATACAATATAAATATTGATGATATATGTGATTAGTTACAGACAATCTAGTTTTGTATTGAAAGGCAATAGTGACAAGTCTACATCTCCGGCCAGGTTTTATCTTCTTTGCTCACCCCAAACCAGTGTCCTTCCTCAGGTTGCTTAAGGGCAAAGCTAATTGTTTAGATTGAGGTTAGCCTTGTCGGTTTTATTTGTACGGGTTTTTTTGTTATGAAGATTCTTTCAGCCTGTGGCTGTTTATAATTTGATCGGAAACAAAGGCAAAATTCTTTTGAAAAGTTACTGAGGTCATGAATTGATTAGAAAGAAAATGCACAGTATGTCGAGCCGGAACAAGGCTGTAGTGTTATACTGTTATATAGCTCGAAATATATACATGTACTAATTGGAAAATTATACCAACCCTATATTCTGAGAGAGCTCCCACTTTAAAAAATATCTGATTAAATGATTTATATGATCATGTCCGTATATCATATATATGCTATTTATATCACGAGACAAATTATTTTTATGGTCTGTTTGGTACAGCTCTAACTCTAAGATTACCGAATCTAAGATTTATATAGTATAATAAAATAGTTTAAAATTTTATTTTTAGTTCATTCATACTCTATACCTAGGATTTTTTTAAGCTAGATTAGACTACCTTTAAAAAAAATCTAAATCTACAGCCGTGACAAACCACCTTAGTTGTAATTGTTGTCCGCCTGCAGAGGCGGAAATAAGGGGGGACATGGTGGTGCGCGCCTCCCTTACATCCCGGCCCGGCCTCCTATAGCCATTATATCTTTAGCCTCTTTTTCAGAAGCCCAGTAAAGCAGTAAAGCAGGCAAGCAGTCCAGGCGGCCCAGCATCTCTGTGTTACAGCCTAGCCCAATAGCCCATAGAACAAAAAATACCCTAGCACTTACAACTCCAGCCGCACAACCAGCACTCAGCAGCAGTGACCATTAGAATAGAAACCAAGGGCACTGCTCTGACCACGCCACGCCATAGTCGACGCCGTTATCATCACGATGCCGTTGTCGTTGTCGTTGTTGACGCTGTTGTTCTTTGCTCGTTTCAAGTTTCAACCCCCGAAAGCAAAGGGTATCAATTGTGTCCACTCATTTCCTGCAAAAAATCGTCCTGAATCCTGCGCTCGCTCTGTACGGCTCACGTACGGCACCAACAATCAAGACTAGGGATCGGCTGATCGGCTGGAATCAAATCGTATATTGTTGGGTTAATTAAGCAATATTAGTCACTCCAAACACTCAAAATCTTATACACAACCACGTGAGCACGTAACTTGGTGCAAGCAGAACCACATGAGCAGTGCCATTTTCTCCGACGGTACGACAGAGTACGTAGCATGCATCTTGCTGCCGTTCTCTCGTCCACCACAAATACGGAATCTCTCACAATTTAAAATATGGATGATGCTACCTAGCTAACCGTGGAAAGTGCACGGATTTCATCGTAGCTACAAAATATATACTGCACATGTACATAAATGTGCTATTATCACTAATCTCCAATGCTATAGTCAATTCTCAAACCTCCAATCCTAACATTTCCATGTCTTGGAACCAAAGTCACTGTTACACTATCGTCTTCTTTAGCACCTAGATCCACAAGGATCTCATTTAATGCTAGCCTCATGGTGGTCTCGACCCCCATTCCTTTTGTATTATCGTCCATGCTTTGGTGTTTTAGGCACACGAAGCTCCCAGCCATCTCTCGGCCACTAGGCTCGACTTTCTCATACTCTCTGGTATTTATGAACACGTCAAACTTGATAATGCCTGTGCCGTCGGTTTCGATGCCCTCAACTACCAAAACCTCATCCCCCATTGCCTTCTCCGATCGCCTCCACAACACCGATGGCCTTGTCACCTCCATTGTTAGTGCCGTGTCAAGAGACAACGGGAACCTGGTGGATTCCAGCGACCCTGATTTTCTTTTGATGTTCATGATGAGGGTTTGGGGTGGCCGTGCATTGAGCCACGGTATGCCGACTCCGTCGTATGTGTACCGGAGCTTGTCAATGTTGAGCACATCACGGATAGTGATACGCACGAGGTGGGCCTCCTTGTCGTAGAAGAGAAAGGAAGAGTCAAGCCAGTCAGGGTCCGTGAAGACGAGATCATGGCGCTGATCGCCGCTTGTGATGTTGCGCCAAGTCTCCCACAGGCGATCGATGTTGGCATGGTGCGCGTAGAAGACTGGGTCACGACCAGCAGAGTAGTACACGCCCATGTTCTCCACGTTAGGGAGGGATAAGTCACCAGTCCATATGTGCATCGTGTTGTGTGGGTAGATCTCCACTGGCCCAGCGCCCGGCTTGTCAGCCTCGCCGGCGCGAAAGGGCTGACCATAGAATAGAGAAGCCGATGGAGAATTGGTAATCATCTGAAAAGGTTATCAAAGATTAATAGCTAGATATAATTTTATAATGTAATCTTAACCGTTCATTTATATATTAGAATTTAACAAAAATGAAAAATGTATTAACCGGCAGTTATTTGCACGGTGCATGGATGGCAATTAAATCTGGATCGAGATTGAGACAAAACATACTAATATAATTAATTTATATAATTTTAAAAATACAAAAAATAAGGCGGTACCCTATAACATATTAGAAGGTAATATGACACATTGTTTTAATCATGATCATTAGATTTATAAAAATGAACAGTGCTTGTTAATTTAGATATATTTTAAAATTTCCATTTTATAAAGCATACTAATAAAACTTGTTGGAAGAAATTATTTTCCGGTCCCATTGATTCCGTTTAGTCTCCATCCTCTAAACTCTTAAAACATGGTAAAATCAGTCTCTCAAGTCTGTCATTCATAGCTTACTACTGTTGTTCCGAAATATAAGAATTTTATATTGTGTTATAGATTTTTGAGTACTAAAAATACCTATATTTTGGAACAGGAGTACTCTCTGATCCATGTTTTGTTACGTCAGCTCTCCACTTATTCTCTATCCTTCTATGTATATAACACATGTAACCCTATCACAGTTGGTCAAATCATTAGCGGATGAACGAGTTTTGACTAGATTTAGGACATAATCACATAATGGATTAATATTATCTTGTTTTGTAATTAAGAGACAGAATCAAAGGCATGGAATAAACTGTTTTCGCTAATCATTGCAATAGGAACGAATGCAAGCTAGCCAGGTGGCCGGTGTGGTTGTACACCAAGCCGGCCTATTAAATGTAAAATCCTACCTTTGGCACTAAAGTCCTCCAATTTTGGGAGGAGTGGAGGACACGCGTGCACGTTTAGTGGGTATGGATGCGTACGTGTAGATGTATTTTAAAGAAAGACGGCTGTAATGTCACCTGATTATACATGATCCTGAGGTTGTACTGTATCTGCTGCTCGTCGGTGTAGTTCTTCTCACGCCAGCTGAAGTCGAGGTCCACCAGCTTGGGCGGCGCGTGTCTTGGGTTCCGCAACGGGTCGTACAGCGGCGACGAGGCGTTCGCGAACGGCAGCGGCAACCTCATCCCTTCCGGCACGTCCCAGCTCCAGAACGGGAGCGCGAACCCGGGGTCTCCGAGCAGCTTCCCGGCGATGCGCTCGAAGAAGTAGATGTAGGCGCGGTGGAACGGGAAGAAGAACCACGAGAAGTGTATCTGGACGGGCAGCTCCGGGTGGCCGATCTGCCGGTACGCGCCGGTGCAGTACGCGCAGTGGACGTTCGCCTGCTGGTAGAAGCTGCGCGGGTCGCTGCGCGGCAGCGCCTTCATCAGCGCGATCGCGCGCTCGTACTTGGCCATGTAGTCCGCCCCCGCCACGTGCGCCGGCCGCCGCGTCCGGAGCGGCTCGCTCGGGTCCGGGAGCCTGAAGTCGACGGGCTCGGACGCGGGCATCGGAGGGCAGCATTGGTACGGCGGGAGCGCGTTTGCCGGGAGCGTCGGCTTGCCGCAATGCAGGATGTCGGTGACAATAGGCTTGCCGCCTGCAGTTTTGGCGCGGCCCCCGCCGTCGGACGACCCTAAGGTGCCTGTCGAGGCTTCGTCGGCGCAGGAGACGATGTACGAGTCGAGGCCGGTGACGGCGAGCAGCGTCCTTGACAGGTAGTAGGCGCACGGGCTCACCGAGACCGGAAAGTCGGTGTAGTAGACGACCGCCGTGCAGGCGAGGGCGCAGACCAGGAGGACGCAGGGCAGAGCAATGGGTCGCCGGCCGCTGTTGGTCATGGTGGCACGTAGCGGCTCTTCCTGGTCCAGGAGCAGCTCATACCGTGGGTACGCATATATATGTGAAAACATGAATGCATGCTAAGTCGATCGGAAGGTTAGGGCCTGCACGTACGCTGTTGGTGGTCATCTCTTTTACGTGACGTGATTGCATACCTACCCGCTCTAGAATGTGTGGTTTGCAAATTTGATACGTTTTTCACATTTTGTTCGGTGTCAGGTACGTAACTTAGTGACAAAACCGTCATACGATTTGCACTCTAAAAAAGTCAATTTACAATCAAGTACGTGTTGGTGCACCCATATCTCGTCATTTAAATGGTCAAAAAATTGATAACATGTATTAGAATATATACCATATCACACTCTACAAACATGCAATACTAAATTCGATATACACATCAAAAAACACAAAATTTGTTATGAATAATATCGTCAGTACGTATGTCTTACCTGAGAGTGAAGGCGCGGCCTGCAGTTCGCCACGACGTCCACGTACGGCAGCAGCAGCGTTCTGGCTGCCACGAGGCGTTCACAGATTTGGTTAGTGCAGCGTGTGGTTGGCTGCCTTCGGTGAGTCGGTCGATCGATCCTGTGGTTAGTACGAGACTGCGACACAGTGAAGAGAACTGAAGACAATTAAAATGCCCTGGTGTGACACCTCTTACGTCCCAGTAGTAGTTATCTATAACCGAGCCAACGCGTGTCGAAAAGAGAGAGAGAGAGAGCACGCACTCATTCTTCCTACTCATAGCTAGTACAAGCAAGGGGTGTTTATATTATCACCAGAGTAAAAAATCATAAATAATTTTGCAATGGATTATGGATGAAAGTATGAAACTTAGTTTACCATAATTATTTAAGGTTTCAAACGAACCAATTTAATACTGAAAAAGTTGATAAATGATTTTCAAATATTTTTTCATATTTTTATACATAATTTTTACCCAAGTTATATCGAATTTAATACTGAAAAGTTAATGAATGATTTTAAAATGTTTTTTCATATTTTTTTATAGAATTTTTACCCAAATTGTATCGTTAGAAGCTTGGAAGGGTGCATGTAATAGTTAATCCATAATTAATGGGGATAGTTTTGAACAGGACAAGCTATCATATGGTTGAGAGCTAGTTACTTTTGCCGTCGTCTAACGTCACCAGATTGCTGGTCCGTCAGTTATGTTAGACAACTGCTGTCCCATCAGAGATCTAAATGCGTTCGTTTGACTGGAATAGACTGCTGTCCAATCAGAGATTGTGCCTCATGGGCATGAATGAAAATGTTCAGATAATTATCTTTTGACAACCATAGATATGAATATAAATAGTATCATATCAAATAATTTTTAGATAGTTTTAAACATGAATATATGTTTATATATATAAGATATAGAGACGAGTATAAATAATTGATATCCCACGAGTGGTAATTCAAATAATTTGGGTATAAACCAAAGTCCAACTTCAAAAAGTGACTACCGTTATTTTAACATTTGTGCAATAAAAACCCTAACTATAAACTACTCCTGGCTCCAGGCTCCTGCCGTCCTATGGGTTGCGCCGTTACGGGCTTACGGATACTTACCTCTGCCTCACTGCTCACCTTTAGTTGCTGTCGACGGCAGCTGACTTGAAATTGACAACAGTTACAATAAATGAACTATGATGTTACCTTATTTTTTTTATATAGTGAAATAAATTGTCCTTATTTTATTTGACCAAAATTTTAAAGAACTAGTCCTGATTTTATTTATTTCTGTTTCTAAATAAAAAATATAAAAACAAATATAATACCACTAATACCGATATCCGTGAGTTTTCACCATATTCATGTCGTCATGCGTCAAATTAGAGAGTAGAAGATGGCGTCAGGCTTTCTCGTTTACTATCAGCTTTCATTACAACAACGTACATACATTTTTAAGATGTATGTGTAAATGACTATAGGAAGGTGATGAGAACCCTAGAGTAATGTAATCAAGGGCAGAGATTTACTGTACATTTGTGCAATCATGGTCTTCCTTATTCGCGGAAGTCGACATAACTTGCATCGTAATAATAAAGAAAAACATTACATACTTACCGTAATATGTACAGCTATATATAGCGCGGGCTAAAAACCAGCAGAAATCAAAATGGATGGCGCAAAGTATAACACAGCTCAGCAGTTTCGCCGCCTGTTATAATTTGGAGGTAGAGAAGGACATCTTTCATTCATGTGAGGGTATGATTGCATGGTGTTGTATCCAGGCAGCTCCATTCGATACCTGCCCTTTATTTGGCAGAAGGGAAGCTTAACACTATCGTCTTTGTTGCACCACACTGGAAGCCGTGTCATGTTGTTCTCAAAAAAGTTGAGGGTGTAAGCATCTTTTATCTGCATGGAATTCAAGGACAACGTATTTCTTGTCAGAAGTTGGATGCTGGCAATGATCATGAAATATAAACAATTCAAATATTTTAGTAGTGCAGAATAGCAATATGGTCTACTAGTAGCCCATGCTCCCAGTCACTGACAATGATACAGTTCCAACGGTAGTATGAATTACCCTAACATAACTACTGATAAACTCATGGAGGCCAGAACTTAAGCATAACTGCATAAGAATTCAAGAGACTTACAGTGAATTCAGTAACTTCTATAGAGCTGGAAATTGGGTCGAAGAGTCCAGCCTCCTTGTACATCATAAGAACGTAAGCCACACAAGATGCAGACTGACCATCAGTATAGACCCACTTGTCTTGTTCAGGAATTGTTAGCAATTTGTCAAATGTCACCCCACGCTTCTCTGATTCAACTATGATTTCAGGTAGATCAAGACCCTGAAGGAGATTGTTCCATTATAAGAATATCCAGAATAATTCATAGCATTGAGCACAACAGAGTTATAAAGCAATGAGTGTGTGTATAAAAATGGTGCCCAAAGAATTGTACTAAAGAATCAGGTGAGAATATTAATATATTATAGTTATGTCAAGAGATATTAAGCAGTCACCAATCACCATCAGCTGTTAGAATTGAATATGTAACAATAGAACCAAGAGAGCCATCAACTTTTAAGGCAGGTGCCCGTATATCACATAAAAGGATCTGTTGCTATGCCATAACCAAGTAGGACACAAAATTCTTACCTATACCAAGGTGCGGTTGAGTAAATGAGAAATGTTGTGCAGACTAAGTCTTCCTAAAAATAACTGAGGGTTTGTTTTTCCTTTTAGAAGAAGGAATTGCTTTGGGAATTCTCCGGATTTAGTTTTATACTTTTATTAATATGCACTCCTAGAGCGTTGAGCATGGTTCTATTTCAGAACCCACTCAGCTGGGTTGAGATCTATGCCTAGCAGTAGCAAATAATCTAGTGTCTATGCCACCATTTGTTGCCAAAAATGGTAAAACAACTATTTGATTTGAACTAATGAAACGAGGAGGGCGAAGACAATATTTAGCCCCCAAAACATTCTTCAGCAGGCACTAATTGAACCATTATCTAGTATTACCTATGTTATCAAATAGATGACATCCTAGAATGCAAGCAGTCAAGCCTCAAAATCTTAAATAATTAATAGATTAAAAAACATTAAGATCTGATATGTGAAAATGATATTAGTAGAATTGTCAAAAAATACTTTCATATAGTTATTTTTTATAAATATGTAGTTAGAAAAATAGCATAGAAACATGGGCATTTGAGATTGTGTCCATGTCCAAAATGTAATCCTTTTGAGAACGGATGTAGCAGCAAACATGAAGAATAAATATAACAAAACATATTACAGTTGTTAGTTGAAACAAACCTTAGTTCCAAGCCGTTTGTTAAGGGCTTCTTCCCATATATTAGCAGCATAATCAGGTTGAAGTTTGCCCCACATGGTCATTACAGAGGCAACCTAAGCCAATGCCAATCAATCAATCATAAGATTTGAGTTATTACAATTAGCAAAAGAATTTCAAGTGTGATGCCCAACCTTATAAGCACTGGAATAAAACTTGGTACTAGAATATATATGTGTGCATGCGTTAAAAATATACACAAAACTGGAGTTGTTTTGTTATGAGTAGAATCAATCTGCCAGATATTGACCATATAATCTATATTCACAGACTATGAGATGAGTCTATGCAAATATATGGCAATAAGATATAGCACGCTTAGTAAAATGCTTTTGGAGAACCATACCACATGAGCATCTAATGGTGGTGGATAGTTATCTTTTATGGTATCAATCCAACTAAAAATCATATTGTGGTAACCATAAGGCTTTCCATCCATGCTTTTTGCATAATTCCAAGCTGCTGTCTCATTAAATTTTGCACGCAAATCTGGATGCAAAGGAAGCAACGCGATCTGAGGATTTGAATCATCCTTTGTTACTTCAAAGTCCCACCATTCTTCCCATGGCAAGATAGCAATAATATCTTCTCCCTGAAAATCAATATATCATATATGCTAACTTAGTCTGTGACAGACAAATATGCCTCATGCTAAGGCAAGCATCCAACTAGATAAAATAACATCTAACTTGGCAGTGATGTCCCCTTTTTTGTATTCCATTATTTATGTCAATTTATTTGGTTAATAATAAATACATATAAAATATTCATGTTACATTCAAAGGAAATCTATTGGGTTAAAGAAATTGTCCTTGAATAAAACTTACACCTATTGCCAGTGAAAGAAACAAGAGCATGACTATTCCTATCCACCTACAGACCAAAATTACAAGCGTTTATTATCTAAAAGTGTGCATGTTGCAAAAAAATAGATAAATGCCCGAACTTCCTTTTTTCTTCTGTTTCTATGTGGTCAATTGGTCATATCAAAACAAGTAAAGAAATGGACACAATTGTTAGGGAACACTACCTGTTCATTCTCATGACCAGATTCCCCAACCCAAAGCTTTCCTTCAGAATCCCTGAGGCAAACGGCAGTATGGCCAGCATAAGCTCCAGTAACCCACTTCTCTAGGGTTTCAAAACCACCCCAGCGCCCACGAATTTTTGACAAAACTAAAAAATCTCCAGAGTGGATGTCATCAACATTTAATTCTGACACCCAAGGTTTCGGACGTTCCTCAAAGGTTGCACCCATATGCTTCTTTAGAAATGCAATATTTGCATTCTCACCCCATCGAGTGTTTGTAAACAGGGGGAAAACATCCCAAAGTGCTCTGAGTGTTCCAATTGTTCCTGATGGCATGAGGAAGATGGACACTCCTTTGCTTTTTACCTATTTTAAGGTAAAAGAAATACACATTTGCATCAATGATCACAAATGTCAATTACAATCAAAAGCAGCAGCGGGCACTTACATATTCATACTCAGCCTCACTTTCCCATTCTTTGAAATCAAGGGTATGCTCACGACCTGCAAAATAGTAATCCCATGTAACACGGTATGGTGTTGCAAACACATAAAGGTCTATGCAAGTCCAGCTATGTGCTTTGGTTGTCTGCAAAATAGGTCAATGTCAAAATCAATAGCAAAATAAGGAAAATATTTGCATGTAGAAAAATGAGAACTTTCATAATGTAATTGTCTTTTATTAAGAAATCATGAAATACTCAGTTGGAAAAAGGTCACTGCCTTTAGTTCAATTACAGACCCACAAGCAATATAACAGAAAGCATATCTGAATAGAGCATGCTCAGTTAGAGACAATTTTCTGTAATAAGGTTAGGCACGATTCGAGTGTTATGACATCGATAACTATGAAATAACATATTTAAATGGCGGTAGCACTAAACAGCACAATTTGTGTTGTATATTATATAGCAAGGTCGAAGAGCAAAAATTTTACTCGCGGGACACGGGTATATCTAGTACCAAAATATGCGGCGGTAAGAGTTTTACCCCTAAATACACAGTGAGTAAAAAATTTACCTCTATGTTATACAGCGCTATGCAACAAACTAAATGCTCTATAGTAGTTTCAAACTTTCAATTCAAATGGACCATCTACTATTTAGTACGGTATACAAACAATCCTGACACCGTTTTACACCACGCTACATGACTAAATTTAAATGTTTGACTGAAATAAATGCAATTGAAGGTGATAATCTCTGAATTAGGATAGAAACCCAGGGGCCAGGACCGAAACTAGCAGACTGTAACTGGCCAGCCCCCAGCCCCCCACCACCTCCCTAGCAAAGAGTGGTTCATTCTACCCTCCCACAGCCAGACAGCGACATGGGCCTGACGCCAAGGCTCACCTCGAGATGTAGCGTGCCACCTCCAAGGCCCCCCTCTGTCCCGTTGTGGAACTCCATCCACGCCCCGTTCTCGTAGAAGCAGGCCCCCTTCCACTCGGCGGCGCTGCCACCGCCATCACCCGGCACCCGCGCAACGCCGACGAAGGACGGAAGGAGGTCCGCGGCGCCGCGCAGCGCGAGACGGCGGAGTAGCGGCTGGGCCACCGGCCAGGGCAGGAGAGGGAGGAGGTCACCTGGAAGGAAGGGTGCGCGGAGTGGCGCCTCGAGGAGCCCCCGCGGGAGGAAGGTGCGCGAGGCGACGAAGAGGACGACGAAGAGAGCAGCGAGGGCCAGGAGCTGGTGCTTCCTGGCTCTCATGGCGCCGGCCGGTTAGGGCTAGGAGGTTTGCGTTGGCAGTTGGGCGTTGGGCGTTGGTCTTTCCCCTCCTCGTGTTTGGGCCGAGACACGGAGGTGGATCCATGGATGGGGAGTTGTATTTCGAGGGGATTTCGTTCGTTCAAGTGACACTCCAAAGAGAATTTTTATTTATTTTTTCCCCCAAGTTGCTTCTACCAATCTTTTGTTGCTTGCAAGTTTCCAATTCTTCATAACTGCACGTATCGACTCCTTGATTGTACTTTTATTGCTTAACCAGCTTAGAAAACAAGATAATGTTTACCGATGTTTTTTAAGAACATCAGAAACTATCTCTAGTTTCTACATAAACTAAGCATGTGCTAATATAAGATATGCATGTGTTCTATGGTCGTTATTCAAATACGGTATTCCCCCTTTCCCCAAAAAAAAAACTCTCATCAAGAATGGTTCAAAGGACGGTACGGTCTGTGTTTCTCAAGAGGCGGACGCTGAGATGTGGCCCGCTATTCAATTACTTCCTCCAAAATATATATACGTGTTCCAATCACAAGTCACTCGCTTGGAATTACTCTCAATCTTATAATATAATAATTTAGAACTAAATAAAATATTTTATGATATAGTAAATATGAACAGTGCTATTGTCCAGATTCATTATATTTTATATCCTATCCAATATATTATACAACAATCCAATATATTATACAACAGATGGAATAGTAGGAATAGTAGTTTTCGTATCACATCCAATATATCATGGAACGTAGTAGTTGGGATCAAGCACGCATGTCCCCTAATGGCTAGCCCTCGCTGCAACACACCCAGTCACCCGGAGCGCACGGATCACAATGACGGCGAATTCGCTAACAAGAACAGGAAGCAAAATTCCGAGGCGTTCGGCGTTCCCAAGTTTGATCTCATCCTCTAGCTCGCACATGATCTTTCTTCCACCAATGGGACTTCAAAAGAACAGTTTGCATTGATCACTTGCTTAGCTCGGCCACACGGAGCCAAAAGTCGCAGTTGGTAGTTATGCAGAAACTGGCCGTACCTTGATGTGGAGCGTGCCGCCGCCGTACTCGGAGCCGGAGTCGTTGTGGAACTCCAGCCACGCCTCGTTCTCGTAGAAGCAGGCGCCCTTCCACTCCAGCCGCGCGCTGACCGCGCCCGGCCTGGCCGACGCCGCCCCGACGAACACCGGGAATATGTCCGCCACGCCGCGGAGCTTGCGGAGCGCCGCCATGGCCACGCTCCGCGGCAGGAGGGGCAAGGCGTCCATGGGGCTGAACGGCAGGATGGTCCACGGCACGCCGCCGCTGCGCCCGTCGCCGTCGCCATCGCCGTCGCCTCGGCCGGCGGAGTAGAGCAGCGCCGCGGAGAGCGAGGCTGCCACGAGTAGCAGGGCGACCGCGGCGAGCTCGGGGTTTTTCGCCATGGTGATCTGCGCCGGCGGTCCGGGGAGCTCGAGTGGTTGCTGTCAGGAGCTCGGGTCGGATTTGGTGAGCCGATTTCGTGTGAAAAATGAGCAGCACGGTGACTGAATGCTAGGGTAGAGGTGTTTGGCACGCAAATGTGTTGTTCTCCTGTCCAGTGATTGATTTGGTGTGCTTTAATTGGGCCTTTATGGACTGAAGCTTCACGAATTTATTGCTCCCGAATCACACTATCCGTTGATTCTGTATGCAATGGAAGCCCACTTTCTTGTATAAAAACAGCAGATCGGGGCTAAATCAATTTAACTTTGCAGTCACTGTTCCCTTGCCATTTTAGAGTAGTCCAAATACATCACACATTAATTGTGGTGTCTAGGACCTCTACATCCTTCCCAACGTATAATAATGTCTAAGATCTCGCTTGGATTAAAGGAATTTTCTGAGAATTTTAAAATATTCTATTTCTTTGAAAAAAAATTATGATGGTTATTTGGAACATGTGATTGGCGTTTTAAAAATCCTAATTTCTTTCCTCTACTCTATTTCGTAGGAAACTAACACATAAGTTCAAACATCATTTTATTTTTACTTTGAGAAGTCTAATGTATCTTTTGATCTCTTTGTCTCTTATCTCTCACTATAAGTTTCTATGTTTATTTCTTATGAATCATTTAAACACGTAATTTTTTAAATTCATGTGTTCTAAATTTCTGTAGAATTCACCTATATAGAGAATTTTAATCCTACATTTTTATATATAAAGAAGCCCTAAAAGTGAACATAGTTAATGAATTTTAGTTATTTTTCGTCTAATAAAATGACCCGGATATCTTTCTGTTTCTTTTTTAATGAATGCTTAGACATTGTTTGTACTTTGAGCCAAAACGTGAGTCTAGATATGCTATTTAGTGATATGGGCTCTAGCTGAGATGAAGCACAAAGATTGCGCTTACAAGGCTATAGTAAATTAATTTCTGACGATACTGACTCAAAGAATTATAGCATGGTGCTAAGTCCTCCAATTGTGAGGATACCAATTAGAGTTGAGAGTTCAAACCCTGATTATCACACAAGAAGAAAATACTTTTGCGTGTTCTACTGGTAACGTTGTCTTCGTGCGGGTAAGAGCTGGATTTCAAGTGCATTATCTCGACTTTTAAATAATGCCTTTGGGATATCTTTCTGATTGGTTCGATTTGTTTTATGTGTAAGCAATATTTGCGGTGCATTCAGAGACGTATTTCGGAGAACACTGTAAAGCTGCAACAACTACATCTCAAAACGATCTGATGTTTGGCTGCGTTAGGCTGAACAGGTAGTTATTTGCCCAAAATATAGTTTCAATTGCTAGTTGGTCGCCCGGTGATGGTGTGCCATGAAGAACAGTAGTCGATTACATTCTCTATTTTCTTCGGTGTTGATATCGCCATGAAGAGTAGCTCAGTGCCTTCTCTCTTTTTTTCTTCGGTGTAATCCGGAACTGATATCCAATCCAATAATCCATCGACCAGTCAAGACGTCGTCACGGCTGACGCCTGTGACACGCATCATTCCCAGCATCCTCCTGATTCCCGTCTATCCCCATCACCCACCTGGCCACCTATACAGCCCAGGCACGTAGTACAACCGTACAGGCCGCAGCCTCCAAGCCCAAAACGATCCAACTCCCAGGAGAGGCTAAAGCCCATAAACGTCACGATCACCCCGCGAAAATCGCCGCACTCCCCGCAGCCGACGGGCAACAGCAAAGGCCCACCCGTTTTGCAGGCCCGCAGACCTTGGACGGCGCTCAGGCGAGCGCGGCGCCTAATCTAGCTAAGGTCTAGCACTAGCTAGCGGGCACGCTGATTGACCAGCTAAAAAAATTCTGAATGTCCGACACTTCTTGCGCGGCGCATGTCGCAGCCCGGCCGCGCCGATCGGCGATCACGGCGATGTAGTCAGCAGTGGCGATGGTTTAAAGTTGTACCATGACGCTAGCTCTTATTGAAGCAAGTACATACTCCCTCCGTCCTTATCTGATCCTGTTCCTTTTTTCTTTTTGAAAAAGAAGTGCTTATCTCATCCTGCCGTACATTCTGTTAGTATAGGGCCACGACCACGAGCGTACATATGTTTTTCTTTGTCGGACTCGTTCGGCTTAGAAATTAAATGCACTGCATGCATAATTGCATATCATCTCATGAAGAAGATGAATACCTGTTAATTAACTGAGAAACGTGCAACTACAGAAGAGAAAACAAGGAAAGAAGGTCTTCACCGTTTCTATTGAGGCTATCCAGGTGACAACTTCCATGTGTATCTCGTGTTTGGGCTCAAACTCATCGTCAACACAACACTATGAAATGTATTCCTCAAACTGGCCTTCTTTTATACAATTGTAAACGACCTTTCAGAATAGTTTCCCCTACATTCTATGTACATGATCTGTCTGAACATCTGAACCGAATTATCCAAATCCATTAATTCTAACTATATGCACATTAATAATCACCAAACTGGTGCAAAGACAAAGGTGAGGATGGAAAGAAATTAGGGACAAATTAGCATGGAGGAAAGTGGCAACTTCTTTTCGAAAAACAATCAAGCGGCGACTTAACCACCAAGGGCGTAGCGACGACGAGATTGAACCCTCATGACTCCACGGCCTCCGGAATGCTCTGCAGAGCGGGCTTCCAGTGCGCCTCCCGGTGGTCGTCGTGATGACGCACCTCGCCGGAGTTCATGATGTCCGCCAGCAACTGGTGCGTGGATTGCCGGCTCTTCCCGTGGCTGTCGCGGCCGGCTTTGCCCTCCATCAGCTCGTGCAGCTGCCTCTTGGTGATCCTAATGGTCACCTCCTCCACGTGTTCCTTCCTCTCGCGGTGTTCGTCCTCCGATGATGACGACGCCTCCTCCTCCTCCCACTCGCCGTCGTCGGTCCACGACTCCACGCCACGCTGCGACGCCCCGCAGTTCCCCATCAGTTTCTGCGCCGCCGACCGCTAGCTCCTTTGTCTATGAGACTATAACCAAACTTAGTCTGATCTCCTTCCTGCCTAGATGCTTGCTCTAGCTCGTGAGCTTGGTGATCCCGTGTCGCTGTACGCTGCTCTGAGATGGATATGTAATGTAATCCAATAGGTTTCGGGGTCTATTTGTAGTTGGGATGTGGGTGCGGAAGAGCTAGCCAGCGCGCCGGCCAGGTCAGCGATGATTCCGCACATGCCCGCGGGCTACATGACTACATGAGTAGTTGAGTACAATTCGCCTATGATGTGATGTCACACGCACAGGAGGCGAATTCCGGGGTTCCGACGTGGCGAGCCGGTCGTAGGAGCTAATCCAGAAAAGCTAGACGGCCGCGCGCGCGCGGTGCCTTCGCCAGGGAGTTGTCTCGGTGAGACGCGCTGGGCCGGCAGGTCGGTGTTGAGGCGAGCGCGTCCTAACTGGGCCGTCTCGGTGTGAATGGGCTCTGTAGAGAATCTTGAGCGGCTGTAACAATCAGGGCCTCTTCGTTTGCGCTTCTGAGGACATATTCGCGGTCGAGACTTTTGCGGTGGTGTGGATTACTGTGTCAAGTAAAAGGGTTTTCCTCTAAATAAAAAAGCAAAAGGGGGGTTTTGCCACGTGTACGTTAAAGATAGGCACGTTGGTGTGGATTGTTTAGGGATCTCTTATCTAGGTAGTACATAAATTCCGGTGATTAAAATACATAAAAAATAATGAAGACATAAGGTATAAATAAAATTTTAGTTTTTATTCATATAATTCTAATGCAATGAGCTGTTCACTCTATATCTGTAAGAGATAAATACAATTTCTAAGATACAAACATATATATAACGCTAATCTTTAAAATATAGACATTAGCGTGTTAGTTTTTCCATAAAAACTGCATTTTAGAGTTGACTGGCGGGCTATATATATACATTTGCGTGTATTACTTATTATATTTTTACTTTATAAGGATCTGTAAATGAATGGATCGACGTCAACACTAATCTACTAGCACCACTTAATTTATATGGACTAGCTCAAATTGTTTAACTAAAATCTAAGCTGCTTTAATATTCAGCCGTTTTCAAGTTTCAGGAAGGAAAAAATCACATATTTGAACTGTTGGGGAAAATATTTTCACCATAACAAGACGATAATGAACAAGCAGCTCGAAGCCCTCCAAGTGTTTAAGTTGCCGCTTCGGCTCAGGCCACCGCAAGATCTTCCGAAGGCTAGGGGCTCGGAGCTGTCTGTTTGGCCGAAGTCCCCTTCAGCGAAGAGATTGCGCCTGTTGAAACTGATCGAAGGTGACGTCGAAATCATGGGCTCTCCGTCCCCTCCGACAAGACGTGCACCTTGCCCTGTTCACACGGAGCGTTATTAAACTACCTTTATGTAAATTCACTGTTCACGCTGTAATAGTCGGTTGAGCGTAGAGAGTAACTTCATATTACCCTGTTGTTACCGCGCTTATAAATACCCTCCCCCTTGTAGGGTAGGGGGGATCGAACGCTTGAAAGGTTAATCAATACAACTCTTGTTCGAAGGCTAATATCCGTTTCGGAGGTCTCGGGCACTATTTGAACCCTTGTAAAATACTTCCAACACTTTGAGGTTTTAAATACTTAAACCTATTGCGTATTTGTATATTACGCCAACACGAACTTTTTTACATGATGTATGCCTAACCTGAACTGCTAGTCACTACTATTCTCTACAGAAGTTGAACCCTGTGCAGTCAATCTTACATAAGATAATTATCATTATGTAATAATATAAACCATGTATGAACTTTCTCTTTAGCAAAACCCTCTCACTTTACACATACAAAAATTCCAAAAAAAGCCACTCGCCATTTATAAACGGACCTTTTGGCCTTTAAAATATAGAGAAATTGAACTGATTTTTTTTGAAATTCCCAACTTCCAAATAACTCTTACTAAACTGCTACGTTTCAGAACGACGGAACGAGAATTTTCTTCCTATCACATGCCTATCCATGGCTATGACAGGGAAGCGTTCATATGTTTTTGCAGAAGTCGGGAGATCTGCGTTCCATGTCAGAGGTGTTCTGGTCGAATCGTTCCACGTGTGATGGCCTGTATGAATCGTTGCATGGAATTTCTCTGACATATGAGACGGAATCTTCGATCGATCGGCAGCACGACGACGGTGTCCGTGGTCCTCTGTACATATGAAACGGCTCGTGTTGGGGATCCGATCGGCATTACTGGTCTGGATTATTGCCCGGCGAAAACACTATTGATCTGAACTATCAGTTCAACGTGACGTGCGTTCATATTCCACCTTGAATCCTAAACTTTGGTGCAGAGCGGGACAAGAAAGAATTCTTCCGCCTTATTCGCAAACTCTCTCGACTGTTCAAAAATTCCAGGCTGATGGATACATCATATGGCAGCTTCTGAGTTCAACTCTAGCCCAAAGGTCGTCTAGTTTTGCAATACAAGCTCTCACGGTATCGTCTTTCATCTAGACCTTTGGAGTAATCAATAACACCGACTAAGTCCACGTTGCTTTGGCTTTCTGAATTCGTGAAATTTACTGATAGACTTACCCAATCCATGGAGTTTTTTCTTCAACGCCACTGTGCTGTAGAGCAATTCAGCGGAAAGGACGGATGCAGCGCTGAGACAATGTCCCTCTGTTTCGTTTTAGGATGTCGATCTGAAGTTGGTACAGGCAGCAGGCTTGATCTAGTGTTGCATAGTGAAGGGCCAGCGCGGTCATACGGTCATACCATACAAGCCTGGTTCTTGGAACAGATCATTGATAGATATAGAATTGGACCAGTTCAGTGTGGAAGATACCGTCGTTGGCTCATTGCCCTGACAAATGAAAGGAATAATGTAGTGGTAAGTTTCAATTTCTGCAACAGTGTCAGTTTGACTGCAATTCTAGAGAGACGGAAGTTATAGGTTTCCATATAGAGCATACACCTTCAGCCCTTCACTTAGATAATATTTGGTTGAATGCATATCTCTAGAGTGGACCACCCTGTCAGTTATTTTGTTAGAGGATAGAAGTAAACATGATAGTCATTTAAAAGAATATTTATTTAATATGTTGGATAAAGAGATCAAGAAAAAATTATCGGATGAGTTTATCTAATATTAGATGAGACGACGTGTAATCTCTAGATTGATTGGGTGTGTTTAATTTTTTATTTACAAATATTTAAATAGATTTTTTTTCTAAACTATTTATCTGATTTATGAACCGAATACACCATTGTATTTAATACAGTTTAATATACAAAGCAAGATCTCATATACTTATATTTTAGTTTATATATATATATATATATATGATAAGTGTGTCTTACTAAATTTAGGTTTGTTTCGTCTAAATTATATCCATCTAATCAAATAAAAAAATTATCCCATTCTATATATGCAACCAAAAATACATAAATAGTTACATCTCATCTATACTTGCTCTAAAATCAAACACTACTAACTGCCCTATGCCATATGGTAGCTACTATCTAGTAAAAGTTACATTGCGAAGGCTTTGTTATGACTTCCGACTTCCGAGAAAGAAAATATGAAATCAAGAAAAAGGGAAAAGCCACTCATTTTGCTTGATACTTTCATTTCTAGCTGTAAGTTCTTTTATCTGAAGTTCATAGCTAGGGATCATTGAGATATTTGAGACCGTGAGCACAACGTTCAGGAATCAGGAGCAGTCAGACAGAGCTACATCGGAAATCTGTAGAAGTAAAAATGTTCTAGCAATCTTTCTATCAGCTTCGTAACCTGTACACATCTCCGAAAGAATGACGACCAAGCTACTGTATCTCCCAAGAGCAACTATGCACATACCGAATCAATCGATGATCATATACCAATCCTATAATGCCAAGATCGAAATCTACGACGTGTCATGACTCATCAGCCTCCGGTATGCTCTGCAGCGAGGGGCTCCAATGGCCCGCCGCCTCCTGCTCGTAGCACACCTTGCCGGAGCTGATCATCTCCGCCAGCATCTTCTCGACCTGCCGCCCTTTCCCCTCGCCGGCGGCGGCCTTCTCCAGCAGCTCCTGGAGCTGCTGCCTCGTCACCCTGATCTTCACCTCCACCCGCTCCATCTTCTCGAGAGCCGCCATCTCCTGCAGCTGATGCTGCTCCTCTTCCTCCCCCCACTCGTCGTCGTCGGCCCACGACGCGGCGGCGCGCTGCGACTTGAAGCAGTTCCCCATATGCGAAGCAGAGATCGATCGATGCCTTGTCTGTAGGATGTTTTTTTTTGCAATTTTGCTCGAGATGCTTAATCTGTGTGTTGGTTGGCTGCTTGCCTTCGTTTGCGAGAGCTAATTTATACGTGGGGGTTTGGGAGGTCGGCGAGGTGTTCAGTGAGACGTGACAGCTTGGACCAGGGTGGAGACGTGGATTCGTAGGCGTGGAGACCGAGTCGCGCTTCTCTTCGGCGCATCATCATCCATCCACCGGGCCACGTGGACGGCCGAGATATCCAGCGTGCCTCGGCGGGCAGCAAGTGCGGCCGGTGGGATGGAGGCGCTCGGGCGCTGGACGGCCGGGATTGTGCGGAGGCGGCGGTGGGGACGGCGCGCGAGCGGTGGGAAAGTGGCGGGGAGAGGGAATCTTCGACGCGAGGCCGCCTCAAAACTCAAAAGCTACCACTTGTGCGGTGCGAAGTGTGAACACGGCTTTTCCGGGGGATCTTCCCGCGTCATCGTACTGAATACTGTCTCGTACGGATTGGGATTGGGATTGGGATTCCTCCTTGCAGCGCCGAGCCGCCGATGGTATGGCCAACTAAACCGTGCGTATTTCGGAACGGACGGAACTCGAGCCGCGTTCTTGCGGTGACGCTTACCGGCTACCAACATGATCGGTTTTAAATTGCAACTCCCTTTACCAGACGTTCTAAAAATAAATAAATTTGATTCAACTGATAGACGAAAATGTTTGTGTACACATTGGTGGATCAGAATTTATGTACTTCTTTTGGTGCCGCTAAGACAGAGTAGATAATCTCTATCCATATCCAATCCCAGTTTTATCCATATCCATTTGAAAATTAGATTACCTATATTCAGATAAAATATGTATTACACTGTTATCCAACGGGTACGAGTAGAGATGTATGTGGGCCCAACATATATACAAGTTGTTTAAGTTGTATAGAGTTGCTCTTTCATTTGATAAATTATTCTATCAAAATTCAATCAATTTTGATAACTTTTGATAATATGAAAACAAGTTTAAAATTTTAGGACTGAAGGTTTACTCATACGGGTAAAATAGGTAAAACTGATATTACCTACTATATCCAAAACTCAAATGGGTAACAACTATTTGTCTATATGTTATTCACATAGAATGGTTATAAGTATGGATCTGGGTGATACATACCGAGTGGCAGGCTTTCTTCATATCACAATATATGGTGACATCAATTTCTTTAAGGGTACTAATATATACATGAATGAATTATACAGTTTTGATGCTTAACTTTTTGGTATTTTAGCCATACCAAAAACTTTGTGGCAAAGGAGAGGATGGCATTCAACTGGCAAAACAGCAATTTTTCCATTTAGGAAAGCAAGATCCATCAGTCCAAAACAAACAATTGATCACGTTTAATATTTTAATAATAGACCATTTCACTTGTCTCCAAGGAGTACAGTATACGGTTTATGCATGCCCACGTATACCTTAGATTGGCCCCTCTAAGCTTCGACGGACAATCGGTCACAAATTAGTACGATTTATGTATATGCAAACTAGCATGCTTCATGTGCAGAATTATAGTTCCCTACAAGAAGGTTGCAGACTTGCAGATGCTGATGCTGAAGTATTATGGGGACGCTATTATGTCATTCTTGCGTCAGCTTAGCTCGTTTTCCATGAAACAATAATTCTTCCACCAATTTCTTCCACCTAATAATTGTCTGCATCTGTTAACCACCAGCTGCAGCATTGAAGCTGATCGGAATTGACACTTCGGTGGAGAATACCCTTTCCGGAACTTTGTTGGGTAGTGGCCGCGAGAGCAACACCGCCCGGCGGTCAAAACGACAGCAACACCATGGCGGCATGGCCACCATTTCGAAATTAATCGATTGATCGACACGTAGAGCAACCCTCTTGATGCAGACTTTGTCATGTCAACGAGTTGGTGAGCATCTACTAGTGTGCATCGATTGATATCTAATATCTTTCTCCATTTCCCTCGACGTAGTAGAGAGTATGAATTTTTTTTGAGTTGCGAGAGTGCTTTGCATGGTCAGCAGCGCAAAATGTGTGGATCAATTTGTAGTGATGGTGCCCGTCAGACGTAATGCGCCCAGATGTGTTGATCAGTTGTTTGGGTCAAGTCTCACAAAAAAATTACCTTATAAATGTGCAATATATTATATATCAGCTCACTACTTTGAAATCTTTTATGTTGCGTCAGGGTTAGTTTCAAAATTAAGCTTGAAACATGACTAGCTAACTGCCGGTAGGTTACTGAACATTGCGTACATGAAAGTGTTTTCAGTCAAAACTAATGCAGATGGTTAACTAGATAGCTATTTTTTGTGAAATAAAACCACTCCATAAGAAAAAAATAATATCGGCTTACAGCTTACTATTGCCGACTGTGGCAAGCAAGTGAACAAAGTGGGTCTTTTTTAGGGTCCGTATGGCAACAATTTGCCAGTCTCAACTAAAGACTTTGCAGCCACACTCTGTGGCAAAAATAGTCTGTTTGATTGATAAGTAAGCTATGCTAAAAATTTTATGGCTATTATTTGGTTTGTTATCATAAATTTATGGTAAAAAATTATGGCAAATGTTTAGATTACTCTACGTTTATAAATAAATACTCTTGTATATAAATTATAACAGTGCTACAATCATATACAATCCATAATCAGCATACTTGTTTGATCATACACATGCCATAAAGTGTCACACATTCCATAACCACAGTGGCGTACATTACCAATTACCAGTAGCACTTCGATTTCTCCTTGTTGTCTCCGGAACAGGCTGCCAGTTATAAAAAGGAAACATTCGGATCAGAGGGCATACACGACACCAAGAAGAGTAATCTGAACTAATTATGATGACCGCGAGAGGAACGGCCAAAAAATGCAACATGCAGTAATGTTTAGTCCAAGCTCTGCAGTCTGCAACTGTGCAATCTGCATGTATACCACAAATTTACCAAAGGGTACACGACCAAATCATTTAGATCGGAGCTTGTTGACCATCAATAATCAATTGATATTCTGCTGTGAGGCACTGAGGGCAGGTAATTGCTCCCATGAGGCCCATGATCATGAATGTTCGCATGAATTCTCTCTGTTTTTTGATGTCTCAGCAGTCAATGGATTTTGGATGATAGGATCGTCTCCTTTACACCATTGTATCTGTCGCCACTGAATTGCATACCCTACTAATGTACATCGTTCGATTGTGGCATCTAGACTAGAAAAGAATAGCAGAATAGGTCACAGAAAAGCTGCGATCTCCATGGCTCCATCGAACTGAGCTGCAAAGAAGCAGCGCGCCGGAAAAGGCAAAGGAAGTTGACAACGCTAAGGCAGGACGTGTCAGTTGTCACGTCTCCACGGCGGCCTCCGGGATGCTTTGCAGCGCGGGCTTCCAGTGCGCCACCCTACAGTGCTGGTGGTAGACCTCGCCGGCGTTCATGATGTCCGCAAGGAGCTCCGCCACCGACCGCCGGCTCTTCCGGATGATGCTGTGGCCGGCGGTGGCAGCGGCCGCCCTCCTGTCTACCAGCTCCTGCAGCTGCCTCTTGGTGATCCTGATGGTCACCTCCGTCGTCATGTGAGCCCCGCTCCTTGCCGCGGTCCCTTCCTTCTCTTCCGACGCCGGCAGCTCCCACTCGCCGTCGTCCGCCCATGACACGGCGTGCTGCGTCACGGCGCAGTTCCCCATGTATGCACGTGATGTCTTTCCTCTTTATGCGTTTCTTGCTGCCGCCGGCCCGCCGCTGCCGCTGCTTGTTAGGTGAGTTTTTAGGTGGTCGATCTTTGTGTGACCAACTCGGACGGGGGCGCGATTTTATAGTTTCGAGGGAACGGGCCGTTCGCGGCACGCGGCACCTAACGTTACGCCGACGTGGAGGTGTGGTCCGACGTGGATGCCGAGGTGGACGGAGACGGGTGGGGGCGCGCCGTGGGGCCCCCGTGCGGCGGCGGTCTGAACGCGGTGGCGCGAGGGATCTCGCGTAGCGGGCATAGGTGGGAACGCGGCTTTTCGAGGGGATTCCCCCACACAGCACGGGCGCGGCACGAGCCACCCCAAGGTGACGTGGCACGGCGCCGCGCGCAAATGCTTAGCCGCGGCGGGTCGGACGCCGCCGCGGTCACCGCGTGCTGTTCGGTTGGCGTCTTGTCGGTGGCGCGCTCCCAAAGACTTGGAAGTTGGAAGTTTATCGGCGCGGTGATGCAGGGCGTGGCTAACTGAGCCCAGGTGACGCAGATGACGAAAAAAGAGATCCAAAGGGAGGAGCTGGTTTTGGACATGTCCTATCGCGGCGGCTCTCAAGTCGGCCATTGTTGTTGCCTCAATTTAGTTCGGGTGGCTGATCGTTGGCACAGTTTGTCCATCGGATCTCGGCTACCAGAAACATCATCTCTGGTTAACTATCACGTCAATTAAGAACCTGATGCAACTGTCAACCACTGCATGCTAGACTCTTCTCTGGTAGCTGAGTCTTGAGACTAGGAGATGAGTTCAGAGTTACATCACTCGTTATGCACGATCGACATGCCTCCGTGTCGGTGGTGTTTACTCCATTCGTGCCATCGCAACGGTAATAGTAGTGCGTGCTGGCACCTGGCCGGGTGGCATGAACTGGCAGCAAGCCAGCACCGCCACTGCCCGGGAGTCCAAAAACAGCACATGGATATCATGTCGTACCAGCAGCGTACGTAATAAATATATGAAGTTAATAACGACGCAGCTGACAGTTGACTCAAATGATTGAAGAAACGAATTTGCGTTTTGACGCACTGGATGTGAACGGAATATCTCTCAACCAGATGCCTCAGGGCGTATCGTGGCCTCCTTACTCGCCACCAATCTGGTTCCTAAACCAGGTGCGTCTCAACTCTCCACCGCCGGAGACGACGAAGAGGACGTACGCAGAAGGCTGCGCTGCCGGCTGTCTGGCTGTGCAGTTTTGCTTGACCCACTGTTCTTGCCAGTGCTTGTGGACAACAAACTCTCCCTGCCTCTTATTTCAAACTCCAATAATTTCTTCAGAAGCTTTTTATATGAAAAAAATCATCGATGAATTTAGTTTAAAACTATTTATCAATTTTTAGTATTAAATTTTGTTATTTTTGACCCAAAGATAACAGTTGGAAAGGCACACGAAGAAAAGATTCTGACACTACGGAACGATTTCGTTTGGTCGACTAGGTGCAACAACTCGAGTTTGTCTTCTAACCTAGAGAAGTAGTTTAAGAAAATTCTCCAACTTTGGGTAAGGTTTAATTAAACTTGTGCACTAGCATGGGTAAATAAAAGGACCGGTGCACTAACTGCGCGCTGCATATGACAAAGGGATGCTTGCCAACAATATATAACTTTAACTTGTTTTTGAGTAACACAAGTAATTCTGGTCTACACAGTGGAATCTAGCATCATTCCCGCATCACTCTTGCAACATTAATTCTAACACAACTGAGAGTCCTTTTTTAGATTGATAATTGTAGCTACATATATAAAGTTTGAAGCTTTTAAGCAGCAAATCAAATGAGTTGGCAACCTGCTTTTTTTCTTTTGATATGTAATCGTCATGAAAAATATTTGATAGTAGCAATATAACAAATCATTGTTTCTGGAGAAGTTCTAAAACTTCACGTTGTCGGCTTGAACTCTAAAACGTACCCTTGCAATTGGAGGGCGTTACTAGATTAGTCAAACACTCATCTACAATTTAACCCCCTGAATTTACCCAACTCACCCTCAGCAGTGCCAACTTGTCATTCGGGGGGTGCTAAATTTCTCTGGAGCTTTGAAAGTTCTTTCTTTGCACACAGTAATCTACTGATTAGGCATCCATCTTAAAATCAAGCTGTCTTGTTTAAGATAGTGACTTTACTTTCGAATAGTCGAGGAAGAATAGTTCATCACTTCATCATCTTCATCTTCATCTCAGTAATCCACTGGCTCGTTTTTCACGTTCATCATGCTTCCATGGTTCCTTGAGAGTCTGTCACAGTGTCACCCCTGTTCTATATATTTCTATGAAGTTTATCCAGAATTCAGTCTATGCTGGAGACCTTAGTCCAAATTCCAAACACATGTTTCGTCCATTTTACTTTCAATCCTCCAAAAGAAGATTCTGTTATCTTCTCTCCCTCATGTTTGATTTTTTTCAAGAGGATAAAGTTCTTGGAGAGGCGCACGTGTGGATCGAAGCGTTCGAGCTAATGTACCTGTTTTTTTTTCTTTCCTGTTACAAATTCTAATGTTCCAAAAAAATACATACAAGACGTCAAGATCTATTCACTATGTTGTTCCTACTAAAACTTGCATCAGCAACTCTACTAAGGTGAAATCATCTCAAGAGAATTATGATAGCTAACAACTTCTTCCAAGTTTCAGCACACGCACTCGCACGTCGTGGAACAGGAGCAAAAAGAAGCAGTCCTTCTATCACAGTTTCTTGGTAGGCAACTCGTTGTCCAAGACCCAGACCTGCAGGGGGCAAGTCTGGTGACGTGTATTTTTTAGAGGAAAGACATTCAACAGGAGCCATGCTTTACTCAAAAGCAATAAAAAGTAACATGAGTTTGGTTGGGGACACCGACTTATAAGCTAGCCTAAAAACTTCACCACTAGACGAAAACAGCACAGTTACCGCCTCTGTACAAAAGCCAAGTCAAACGCCACCGAAATCTTGTCTTTGATGAACCCATAACTTCCAGAACCACACCAGCTAGAACTACCAACCACTAGAACCAAAAGCAAAAAAACATCATGGCCAAAAGACACAGCCCACCAGCAGGACTGCCTAGTGTCGACAATTCACAAACCCTCATTTTGCTTCAATTCGGCAATGTTGCATTTGGCACTTCTTCCAGATGGATTAGTTGATGAAGCCATGCACGGAACAATCCTAGGCATCTTGAAGTTTCTTCTTTTAAACGAGCTGGTACCAATTGGAGCCACTGGGTGAGGAATAGAATCAGTTTATGAATAATCTGAAAAACATTAGAATGCAGTTTGTTTTGAAAAACAAAGTCATTTCTTTGCAACCAGATTGACCACACACCAGCTCCTAGGACCTGAATAGCAATAGCAACTTTTTTTGCATCTCTCATTCTCCCAAACATGTCAGCAAAACCCCTCCTACTCAGATGAGTCAGATCCCAACCTAGAGCCTCCTTAACAAATAACCACAAGAATTGAGAAAGATGACAACTAAACATTAGATGGTAAACCGACTCAAGATGCCTACACAAAGCGCAATTCGGACAGCCACCCCATTTCATATTTTTCAGCTGCTTCCCCACTTGGATTCTCCCCTTCATCATTAACCAAGTGAAAATTTTAATCTTAAGAGACATACCACTCTTCCAGATTCTCATGCTATCAGCATCTTTCATACCCCCATCAGTAATCATGTTGTAAACAGATTTGAAAGTGAACCCTTTATTATCTATCAGCCAAATCATCTCATCACGTCCACCATCCATCTCTAGATCGTTAATAATGCATCTCAAATCATACCACTCGACGAGGTCATCCTCTAGCAAAGACCTTATAAGCAGATTGTCACAGACCATCAGATTCTTTGTTTCCACAATTGTTGCTTCAGGAGCCTGGCAAATATCAAACAGTCTGCGAAATTTAATTTTTAAAGAGACTTCTCCATACCAAACATCATTCCAAAAAGACACCCTTGTGCCATCTTTTATTTTAAAGCCACAGCCTAACCTAACCCAATTCTTCACCTTATGCAGACCTCGCCAGAAAAAAGACCCCCCTGTTGGTTACAGATCTCCCGGGAGGAGAGAGGGACCGAGTCCCTCTCCTCCCCGCACACGCGTCAGGCCTGCATGCGCGCCTGGTCTCCATCGTGCCCTGATCGGGGGCGCCCAACATAATTCTATTGGGAGGGCCCCCATCGCGCGGCACATACAAAAGGGGATGGCCGACGCTATGGATAGGCTGTTGTTCATATGCGCAAAGACTTCCCCAAAATTCCGAGCTAACCGATCTAAGCCTTCTGTCCCGAAGCGACGGGAAGTCCTCCTTCGATCTCACCGCCGCTTCATCGTCGACCACATAGGACTCCGACGACCTGCAGCTCGCCACTACACCGAGCAATGGCGAGCTCTTCCTCCTCTCAGGGCAAACCAGAAGGTACGTCACCTATGCCCTAGTTTCCCCTAGCCCTAATGATCCTTAGTTTATCTCTGACAATGATATCAGAGTTTAATTGAGCTTTCAGAGAAATTAGGGTTTAGGGTGGTGTCGGTCTCCCCTTGAGCCGACACCACCACCGCACTAAGAACCCTGCAGCGCAAACCCTATGTGACCCCCTCGACCGAAGAACAAATTAGATCAAAACAAAACAAAAAAAGAGGAAGAAAGGGGATCAGGGTTAGGGTTAAACCCTAACCCTAACCCTAATTAGACTAAGGGCTCGGGTAAGGAAACTTACCTTGCGCCACGCCTGATCTGGCTTCGCCGGACTCCGGGAAGGAGGCTCTAGACCGCCACCGCCACCGTTGTTGGTCGTCGGGACACGGCCGAGTCGGGTCCGAGAGGGTCGACGGCCACGGACCAGCTCGACGAGGGCGCGCTCACTCTCGGGTGAGCACGCGCCCCGAAGAGCGGGCCCACGG
>KE371629.1:357807-399480 GCA_000418225.1 Zizania latifolia | reverse complement strand
AGGGAGGGGGCGCGACGCAGGCAGTTTTGACGTGGCGACAATTACGCGTGGCCATCGGATCCAGATCGACGGCCACCGCTGATTGGACTGCGCTGGGCTGTGCGGGAGGAGGGACTTTGGTGGCCCGGGCCCAGGTTGCGACCTGCGCGTGCGCGGCGCCCTGGGCCTAGGCCGAAATCAGTTTTGGGCTGGGCTTTTAGGCCGAGATCAATTTTTTAATTTTCTGGATTTTCAGTATTGATTTCTGTTTTAGAATTTCTAGAAATTAAGAAATAGACCAAAATTTAGAGAAAATTAAGTTTAGTTGCGGGAAAATTTTTGTATATTTTAGTATTTAGTTAGTAGCATCATTCTGAATTTTGAGAATTTTTGTGGAATTTTTTCTGATTAAATTTGGTCCAACGACAATTTTTAGTTAGAAAATAATTCATTTAGAATTTTTGATTAAGTTTAAATTCAGAAATTTGCTACTGTTTTAGCCCTGTAAGAATTATGTTTTAGACTTCCGCTGTGTTTTTACACTGATTTAAATTTATTCATGTTCATCCTCGTAATTTTAGTATTATTTATTTGTTTTCTGATTAAATTGAAACCAACGGGAAGATTTAAATTGGAAAGTGAATAATTATGTTTCTGTAGTAATTTTATCTCCTGACCAACGTTGGTGATAAAATTGCTATGACTAAGTTTAATTAGTTCTATTTCTGTCCAACGGTGATATAGAATTAATTTCCTCTAAGTATGTTGCATGTTAATTTTGACCAACGTTAAATTTTCATGTACTATTATGTGTCTGCTAATTTAACATCTTTTGATGATTGTTTCTATTCAGGCAATATGCTAAGTCAACTCTCCGCCATTGAGTCTCTCAATTGAGAGAACTACAACTCATTGCAGGAGAACATTGAGATAGCGCTTGCGCTATGGGACATTGATCTTGCTTTGCAGCAGGATTGTTCTACTGAGCCTATTGAGCCCGTGATTCAGGATGATGAGAGCCAGGAGGCTTTCGTCGCCAGAACATGGGATTTTGCTGATGTCAGAATGAAGTACGACATTGATCGTACTAAGTGGAATTAGTCCAACCGCAAATGTCTCATGGTCATTAAGAGCTCCATCATGGAGGCTATTAGGGGATCTATCCCACATTGTGATACTGCTAGAGAGTATCTCAAGAAGGTAGAGAGTCAGTACATTGGCTCTTCTAAGGCGTATGCTAGCACGCTCATTAAGAAGCTCGTCATGAAGAAATACCGTGGTGGAGGAGTTAGAGAGCATATATTGAGGATGAGCAACATGGCTTCCAAGCTGAAGCCCATGGACATGAAGCTCAAGGACGACTTCGTTGTCTATTTGATTATAACATCGCTCTCTAAAGACTTTGAACACTTTGTGATTAACTACAATTCGCAGCCAGAACGCTGAAATTTAGAAAAGCTGATCTCAAACTGTGTTCAGGAAGAGGAAATGATTAAGGAGACACGTGGTGATTCAGTTCACCATGTACAACATAATAAGGGGAAGAAGCTGAAACTGTATCTTGGTGCATCTAGGTCCCTAATTAATTTTGGTGTATTAATGACAATGATGATCAAAAGCTACTAATTGCATTAATGAGTTGTATGCAGATAAGTCACGAAAAACGACATTATAATTGAAACAAACTTGGAGAAAAGCTCCGGTTAGTCCAAATTAGGTTCAAATGTGCAAAATGTTGTATTACTTTTGAAATTGAGTCTAGGACCGCCGTTCTATAATGAGGGATACGTTGAAAGTTATTCCGAAGCTTTGTGCTCAAAGAAAAATCTTTTTGAATTAGTTCAAACTAATTTCTGAATTTTTCAGTTGGCCCGGAACTTCCGGTTAAGCCCGGAACTTCCGAAATGAACCTTCTGTATCGGAATTTTATTTGGCCCGAAACTTCCGGTTAAGCCCGGAACTTTCAAAATGAACCTTCTGTATGGGAATTTTATTTGGCCCGAAACTTCTGGTTAAGCCCGGATCTTCCGAAATGAACCTTCTGTATCGAAATTTTATTTGGCCCAGAACTTCCGGTTAATCCCGGAACTTCCGAAATGAACCTTCTGTATTGGATTTATTTTTGGCCCGGAACTTCCGGCTGAAGCCCGGAACTTCTGAAATTGCTGTTCTGTTTGAATTTGTTTTTCATCCCAGAACTTCCGGCTAGTACCGGAACTTCCGGATGAACAGTCGCAAAATGTCTTCAAACGGCCATTTTCTGTGTGCGGGGTATAAATACCCCCTCACCCCATTTCAAACAGCTCTCTCTCTCACCTGAAGAACTCCAAGAACCTTAGAGGTAAAACCCTAAACTATCTCTCTTTCAAAGCTAGATCTAGAGCAAATCTTTGAGATTTGGTTTGAGAGTGCAAAACAAATCTTCTAGCAAACTCCTTGCTCCATCTTTTGAGAAGATTTTGGGTGGTTGAGTTCGTTGATTTTCTTGATAAATCTTGAGCACAAAGATTTGGCCCTACAACCCTTTTAACGGATTTGTTACTCTTGGCGGTGCTACCTCCTAGACGTCTAAGCGTCAAATCCGTGAGCACCCAAGAAGATTGTGGTGTGCCCGAAAAAATTTGTACAAGCTCTACTTTAGCTTCGACAAGGTAACTAGTGAAAATCCAAGCTTAACTTCGGTTAAGGCTTGGTGAGGAAAATGGTTGAAAGAGACTTGGCCTTTTGGGGCCCCTCAACGGAGACATAGGATCGGTGGATCCGAACTCTGGAAAATATTCACTTGTGTTTATTGTGTTCTTCGTGTTCTTGCTAGCTCATATCTTCATATTGCTCGATCTACTTGCTAGTTAAGTTGTAGAGCATATTCCAGTGTAAAAGTTATAGCTAACAACATTGCTCATACTCGTATTCATTTACTTTGTTAGCTAGATTAAATTTAATATCTGTTTGATTTCTGGTCTGCCCGGAACTTCCGGTTACAGTCGGAACTTCCGGTCCCCAGAAGTTCCGCAAAACCTCCGGTGACCCGGAACTTCCGGTTACACCCGGAACTTCCGGTCCTGGAATTTTTTGAACTGATCATTTTCCGCAAGAAACTTTCAGATTGCCTATTCACCCCCCTCTAGGCAACTTTCAATTGGTATCAGAGCCCAACTCTTCTCAAAGGCCTAACCGCTTGAAGAGAAACGATGTCTGACGAATCTCCATAGAGGAATGCGGACGGATCCGGATCGAGGTCATCATCATCAGTCTCATCCAAGGATAGCAACAATACACTAAAAGCAGCAAAATATCCTTTTGATTATTCTAAGCTTAATCCCGTTAATAATTATATCTCCGTGCCAACCGGTCGTGCACCCTTCTTTGATGGTACACACTATGCGGCATGGAGGCATAAAATGAAATTGCATCTTATTTCCATGCATCCAAATATATAGAAAATTATATGCACAGGTTTAGATATTGAAGATACCCTTTTGGAAGCCAAGAACTTGACTATCGAAGAAGAGCAAGCCATCCATTGCAATGCTCAAGCGGCTAGTGTCATACTTGCCGCATTGAGCCCCAAAGAGTTCAACAAAGTTGATGGTATTGAAGGAGCCAAAGAAATATGGGAAACTTTGCAAGTTGTCCATAAAGATACATCAACTGTGAGGGAGTCCAAGATAGAGCTTCTCGAAGGGAAGCTTGGAAGATTTGTCATGGAAGATGATGAGACTCTACAAGAAATGTATGACCGTCTCATGGTCTTGGTCAACAAAATAAAGAGACTTGGAAGTGAAGAGATAACCGATCATATGGTGGTCAAACGATTGCTCCGTGTAATAGCGCCAAGGAACCCCACCTTGATTCGGGAGCGCAAGGACTTTAAGAAGATCACTCCAAGTGATGTGCTAGGAAGAATCATAGCACATGAGTTTATGGAGGAAGAAGCTAAAAAAGTCAAAGACCTTGCCAAACTCCATAGTAACAAGGGCAAGGATGTGGCACTAAAGGCTAAAAAGAAGGAAGAATCAAGTGACGAGAGCGATGATGAAGAACTTGTCCTATTCGTCAAGAAGTTCAAAAAATTCATGAGAAATGGCGAATTCAACAAGTACAAGAGAAGATATGACAAGTCCAAGAAGAGGCAATCTAAGAAGGGTTGCTATGAGTGTGACGATTTTAGTCACTTCATAGTCAATTGCCCCAAGAAGAAAAAAGATGAAGATAGCAAAGAAAGAAACAAGTACAAGAAGGGGAAGATGAGTGGCCATGCTCACATTGGTGAAGAATGGGATTCTAATTCCGAGTCCGAGTCAGAATCAAAATTCGATTCTTGCAAGAAAGGAGTAGCCACCGTCGCCATCGCCAATCAAACACCTCCAAGACCTTCACTCTTTAGAGAGTTAAGCGATGACGACGACATCGTCTCCCCCAAGTGCTTCATGGCTAAGAACAAGAAGGTACTATCTAAACCTCTAGTTAAAGATGATGCTAGTGATGCTAGTGATGATGATTCTAGAGCTAATGAAGTAATGCTTAAAACTATGAGTAAACAAGCTAGAATCAAATTTAAACAACTTATGGAAACAATAGAGTCGCAAGAAGCAACTCTTGAAAAACAAAAAGCTTTGCTTGTTCTTGAAAAAGAAAAGAATGTTGATCTTGAGCGGCTTCTTGCTAAGGAAAAGAAGAGAGTAGACAAATTGACTAATCTTAATAGTTTAGTCAAGGAAGCTAATCTAGACTTAGAGGAAACCCTCAAAACTCTCAATAGCGAGCTTATGATTCTAGATAAATCCAATAAGAGTCTTGAAGAGAGGATTGAGTCTCTAATGTCCTAACCCAACTCTACTCCTTCTATTGCTTCCATAAATAATGGTTGTTCAAAATGCTATAACATTGATATCATTGCTTATGAAACTAACATGAAGGAAATAAAGGTCCTTAGAAAAGAAAATGAGAGGCTTGGCACCTTGGTAAGTTTTAGGTGCATTAAAGCCTATAAGTCAAAGGACGCCCTATACAAGACCCTCAATACCCAAAGCAATGTCGAGAAGCGTAAGCTTGGCTATCACCCAAATGAGACCAAGCTCACTCCTAGAAGAACGAACAAGGGTAAAGAGGTAATTGAGTTTGTGAGGGAAGGCCAAACTTCAAAGAAGATGAAGAACAAGCCTTATGCCTCACAAACCACCTTCTATGCCTCATACTTGATTAGGAGGAACCACCGTGGTAAAGTGGTTGCTCAATTTGTAGGCAATAAAAATAAAAAACCATTAAGATGTGTATGGATTCCTAAAGTTCTTGTGACTAACATTGAAGGACCCAAAAAGGTTTGGGTACCTAAAACAAAGAACTAATTCTCTTGTAGAAATATTCCTCCGGTGGATCAAGTTGGGTGATGGATAGTGGATGCACCCACCATATGACCGGAGAGAAAAGAATGTTCATATCCTTTGAACCAAACCAAAATTAACATGAGTACATTTTCTTTGGTGACAATGGAAAAGGAGAGGTAATGGGTATAGGTAAAATTGCTATCACAAACAATCTCCTAATTTTAAATGTTCTTTTAGTTAAGTCTTTAAGTTACAATTTATTTTCCATTTTGCAATTGTGTGAGATGGGGTATAATTGTGTTTTTTCTAATAAGGGTGTAACCGTTTTGAGAAGAAGTGACAATTCCATGGCTTTCATGGGTAGGTTAAAGGGAAAACTTTATCTAGTTGACTTTAAACAAGATAAGGTTGAACCTGAAACTTATCTTATGGCCAAGTCTCGCATGAGTTGGTTATGGCATCGCCGACTAGCTCATGTTGGTATGAGGAACTTATCAAAACTTCTCAAAGGGGATCACATCCTAGGACTAACAAATGTCTTATTTGAGAAAGATAGATTGTTTAGCGCGTGTCAAGCCGAAAAGCAAGTTGGAGCGCCGCACATCGCAAAGAATATTATGACAACGAGAATGCCACTCGAGCTCCTACACATAGATTTATTTGGACCCGTGGCCTACTTAAGCATCGGCGGTAACAAATACGGTTTTGTAATTATTAATGATTATTCTCGTTTCACTTGAGTATTCTTTTTGTATGACAAAAGTGAAACACAAGGAATATTCAAAAGTTTTGCAAGAAGAGCCCAAAGTGAATATGAAGTCAAGATCAAGAAAGTAAGAAGTTACAATGGAAGTGAATTGAAAAACACTCAAATTAAAGACTTTCTTGATGAAGAAGGCATCAAGCACGAGTTCTCCTCTCCATATGATCCACCTCAAAATGGAGTGGTAGAACGGAAGAATCGGACCTTGGTGGAGGCGGCAAGAACAATGCTTGATGAATACAAGACTTCGGACATCTTTTGGGCCGAAGCAATCAACACCGCATGCTATGCATAAACCGTCTCTACCTCCACAAGATCCTCAAGAAGACGGCATACGAACTCCTAACCGGTAACAAACCTAACATTTCATACTTTAGAATTTTTAGGAGTAAGTATTTTATCTTGTGTAAGCGGCCAAGAAGTTCCAAGTTTGCCTCTAAGGTAGATGAAGGATTCTTGGTCGGCTACGAGTCAAATGCGCATGCCTATCGTGTATTCAACAAAATCTCGGATATTGTTGAAGTCACTAGGGATGTGACATTTGATAAAACTAATGGCTCTCAAGTGGAGCAAGTTGATCCAAGTGTTGTAGGCGAAGAAGAACCTCCATGTGAAGCAATCAAGAATATACAAATTAGAGACATAAGACCAAGAGAACAAGCGCCTACGGATCAACAAGAACCTCAAGTAAATGAAAGTCAAACCCAAGAGACTCAAGAGCAAGGGGTGTTGGATAAAGATCAAAAAATTCATGAAGAGGTTGTTCAACAACCCGCACAACACCCAAGAGTCCACCAAAGCAATCAAAGAGATCATCCTGTGGACAACATCCTTGGAGACATACAAAGAGGGGTAACAACTCGCTCACGTATTGCTAATTTTTGTGAGTGTCACTCTTTTGTGTCCTCTTTAGAACCTCTAAGGATAGAAGAAGCTCTTGAAGACACGGATTAGGTGATGGCCATGCAAGAAGAGCTCAACAACTTTAAGAGAAATGAAGTGTGGAAGTTGATGGAAAGACCGAAGCAAAACGTGATCGGCACCAAATAGGTCTTCCGCAACAAGCAAGACGAGCACGGCATGGTCATAAGGAACAAAGCGAGGTTGGTTGCTCAAGGTTTCATGCAAATCGAAGGTTTGGACTTTGGTGAGACTTATGCTCCTGTTGCTAGGCTAGAATCAATTCGAATTTTATTAGCCTATGCAACTCACCGTGATTTCAAGCTATATCAAATGAACGTGAAAAGCGCATTTTTAAATGGACCAATTTCCGAATTTGTGTATGTGGAGCAACCACCCGGCTTCGAACATCCCAAGTTCCCCAATTATGTGTTCCAACTCCAAAAGGCGCTCTATGGGCTTAAGCAAGCACCTAGAGCGTGGTATGAATGCCTTAGAGATTTTTTCTTAAAGAAATACTTTGAAATAGGCAAAGCCGATCCCACTCTCTTCATTAAGCGTTTCAATAGTGATTTCTTTATTTGCCAAATATATGTCGATGACATTATATTTGGTTCTACTAATAAAGATTTTTGTGAAGAGTTTAGTTGGATTATGACTAAGATGTTTGAGATGTCGATGATGGGTGAGTTGAAGTTCTTTTGGGGATTCCAAATCAAACAACTCAAGAAAGGCTCCTTCATTTGTCTAACGAAGTACATCAAGGATATGCTAAAGAAGTTTGACATAAAAAGTGTCAAGCCCATCAAGACCCCCATGCAAACCAATAGCCATCTTGACCTAAATCAAGAAGGAACCGATGTCGATCAAAAGGTATACCGCTCCATGATAAGTTCCTTGTTGTGTTTATGTGCATCTAGGCCGGATATAATGCTTAGTGTTTACATGTGCGCAAGATTTCAAGCTGCACTAAAAGATATTTATTTGGTTGCCGTTAAGAGAATCTTGAGATATTTGGTTCACACTCCAAACCTAAGACTTTAGTATCCGAAAGGCTCAACCTTTGATTTAATTGGCTATTCGGACTCTGATTATGCTGGTTGCAAAGTGGATAGGAAAAGCACTACCGGAACTTGCCAATTTCTTGGAAGATCTCTTGTTTTATGGTCTTCAAAGAAACAAAACTCACTTGCTTTATCCACCGTCGAAGCCGAATATGTAGCAGCCGGTAGTTGTTGTGCTCAACTTCTTTGGATGAAACAAACCTTGAAAGACTTTAGGCACAACATAACCAAAATCCCATTATTGTGTGACAATGAGAGTGCAATCAAAATAGCCAACAACCCCGTCCAACACTCAAGAACTAAACACATTGATATTCGCCATCATTTCTTGAGAGATCACGAGATCAAGGGAGATATTAGCCTAAGCCATGTGAGAACCAAAAAATAACTCGCCGATATATTTACCAAGCCTCTAGATGAGCAACGATTTTGTGAGTTAAGAAATGAGCTAAATATTCTTGATTCTCGAAACATAGTTTGATGAACTTGCCTATAAAAGCGCCCATGTTGAAAATGGAAAGGTAAACCAATTGCCTTTCTTCTTATGTATTGGGCCACATTTTAAATAAAAAAACTTTACTTCTATGGTCATAAAGAATGCTATGTGATACTTGTGATTAAAATGCTATGCCATGATGAATTTATACATTTAAGCAATGCCATGATGAATTTATGATTATACATGTCTTGCCATGTTGTATTTATGGTCATACATGCCTTAACATGCTTGTGATGAAATATTATTGCTAAGTTAAAAGGTTCATGGCATTTGTCGCCCTTGAATTCTAAGTTAGAATTGAGTTCTGGAGGGCCCGGAAGTTTCGGCTACAACTGGAAGTTCCGGATCTGGGATCTGTTTTAAAAGTTTCTGGGGCAATCGGAAGTTTCGGTTACAACCGGAAGTTCCGGATCGCCCAGAATGTCCGAAAGTTCTGGCTAAACCGGAAGTTCTGGGCTGGACTTATATAAATAGCCCAAGCCGAACCCTCTCTCCTCTCTTCTCCCATTTCCACTCGGTTTTCCCCACTTCCAACACTTGATTCCTCCGGCCATTCTCTAAATCCATCCGTGGGAATCGTGTGTCCTCTTGAGGGAGAGCCAAGGTCATCTCCGGGAGCGCCGATCCATACTTTTCTTCATCGATTTCTCCTCTTTTGAGGTATATTCTTCAAAACCCTAGATTTGGGTTTTCTCTCTAGTTAGTGGTTAAAATTCATTTTTAATTAGCTAGAGATGCTCCTAGTGAACTTGTTTAGGTGTGCCCTAGCTACATTTTGGAGAGCGAAAGATTTTGATTTTGTGGAGCCCGGAAGTTCCGAGTACAATCGGAAGTTCTGGGGCCCCTCAATGGAGACGTAGAATTGGTGGATCCGAACTTCGGGAAATATTCACTTGTATTCATTGTGTTCTTCGTGTTCTTGCTAGCTCATATCTTCATATTGCTCGATCTACTTGCTAGTTAAGTTGTAGAGCATATTCCTGTGTAAAAGTTGTAGCTAACAGCATTGCTCATACTCATATTCATTTACTTTGTTAGCTAGATTAAATTTAATATCTGTTCGATTTCTGGTATGCCCGGAACTTTTGGTTACAGTCGGAAGTTCCGGTCCCCAGAAGTTCCGTAAAACCTCCGGTGACCCAGAACTTCCGGTTACACCCGGAACTTCCGGTCCTGGATTTTTTCGAACTGATCATTTTCCGCAAGAAACATTCAGATTGCCTATTCACCCCCCTCTAGGCAGCTTTCAGAAGCACTATTTCTCCAAGAAGGACTATAAGAGTTACTCTAATAATACTAAAGACTCCTCTTCTAAAAACAAATGAAAGGCTCCTAAGGAACATGACGTCCCAAAAGGCGTATGCAGACACTGCAAGAAGGAGGGGCACCACATAAAGGACCGTGTGGAGTTCCTTAAGTGGATAAATAGGAATTGTAAGGATGTTATTACATCAATAGATGAATCTCTGTACTTACAATATTCTACTACTTCTTGGTGGATTGACTCAGGTCCAACTGTTCATGTTGCTAATTCTTTACAGCGATTCGCTACGATGAGAACGTTAACAAGAAGAGAAAGAACAATTAAAGTAGCGAACGGCATCGAGGCAGAAGTGGAAGCCATTGGAGAACTCCCATTAGAACTTAGAAATGGATTTACTATTCTTCTACATGATGTACTCTTTGTGCCTTCCATGAGAAGGAACTTAATTTCAGTTTCATGTTTAGTTAATGATGGTTATGATTGTCATTTTGGTGATAAATAATGTTCCATTATTTTTTATAATAAAGTCGTTGGTCTTGCCTTCGAGCATGACAAACTTTATTTACTTTCTCTGAATGACTCTGTGAATGTCATAAGTTCTAAAAATGTTTCCTCGTCGTTCAATAAGAATAAGCGCAAAAGAATTGATGACGTATATTCAAAATTATGGCACTGTCGTTTAGGCCATATTTCGAGCGGGAGAATTGAACGTTTAGTAAAAGAATCAATTCTTCTGCCTTTAGAATTTTCAGACTTTGAACAATGCATTGATTGCATTAAGGGCAAATACGTCAAACAAATTAAGAAAGGCGCAAAGCGAAGCTGTTAATGGCAAAATTTGGTAAGGCCCAAGCCCAACACTGTTTCGGCACGGTCAATGGAAGTCAAGGTGTCCGATCAAAGTACGGTCAATGAAGCCCGTCCGCAATGCGCATGTGTGGCCGGATAAAGATACAAAGAAGTTGATAAAAAAGGAGGATAGATTTTGATACGAAGATAAAGATAGAATCGGTTGCAGTTGTATCCACGTAGGATGGCAAGTCTCCGAACTATAAATATGTAACTTTTAGACCTAGTTTAGGATCAATCAACAGATCAACAAATAACTATCGGCGCATCACCAAACTTGCCACCGGCGAGTTGTTGCTCTCTCGCGGGGCTGCATCGCTTCGATCTCCGGCAAGAGGTAAGTTCCACCAAACATGTATTGATTAGTAGATCTAAGGCTTCAACGGTTAGGTCTAACATCTTAGTCTATGTATCGATCATGCTGTATCAGGTGCGTGGTTTAGATCAAATATATTAATCTAAGGCTTCATCGGTTAAGTTCGACATCTTAGTCTATATATTTGATTCATGTCACGTACCGTTCATCTGGATGAAGTGTGCTCCGATATGTTTAGCACTATGATTTGCTGTGGCTTAGCGACTGTCTTGGTTCGGTCCAATCTTGCGGTTATAGTAAATGATAATGCGAACACAGATCGGGTATGTTGAAGCCAGATTCTATCGGAGTATAAGCCGATAGGTTATCTCTCTGCGCGTTTATCTCATCGTTGTATCGGGTATCGGAATCGGGCGATACACATCGGCCTAGCGTCATTATATTTGTCTTGCTTTTATGTCCTGATATCGGCTCCGATACTAATCCCGACTGATTTTACAGATTAGATGGTTTAGGCTGATGATTCTATCTCGATAGGTTGTACAGTAGATCTATTCTTCATGTCATACATCCGATAAGCCACGTCATACAATTTCCACCATATTATTATTATGTTTTATCTATCTTATTTAAATGTATGTACCGATGCACGCTAAGACCATCGGCTCGACAGCCGATAGGCGTTACTGCTTATGTTTTTCTTGTCTATCTTATCAGTTGCAGGATCAAACTGATTGGCACGCTACGAACCGCAAATTTAGGACCTACACTAGAGTTAAGCAGATCTCTCAGGCCACGCGTGTGACCAAAAACTTCACCAACAGAAGCACAAGAGTTTTAGAAATAATTCATACGGACATTTGTGGTCCGTTTCCTGTGACATATGTGTATGGTTATGATTCATTCATAATGTTTATAGATGATTATTCGCGTTATGGCTACATTTATCCAACTAAAGAGCGATCAGAAGCTCTGGATAAATTTAAGATATTTAAGGCTGAAGTAGAAAATCAGTATGATCTAAAGATTAAAATAGTAAAATCTGACCGTGGTGGAAAGTACTACGGTCGTCATACCCGTTATGACCAAATTTATGGACCTTTTGCAAGGTTTCTACAGGAGAATGGCATAGTTGCCTAGTATTCTACACCGGGCGAACCTCAGCAAAACAGAGTGGCAGAAAGGCGCAATCGCACCTTAATGGATATGGTAAGAAGTATGCTAAGTTATTCTACTCTGCCAGTTAATTTATGGATGGAGACATTAAAAACCGACATTCATATTCTTAATCCGGTCCTTACTAAGTCAGTGCCCAAAACACCGTATGAACAGTGGACTGAACGAACGCCTTCTCTTAATTATTTAAGAGTATGGGGCTATCCTGCTGAGGCTAAAGTTTTTAACCCAAATATTGGTAAGTTAGATTCTAAGACAGTGAGTTGTCATTTTATTGGCTATCCTGATAAGTTTAAGGGTTTTTGTTTCTACTGTCCTGATCGATATACTAAGTTTGTAGAAACAAGACACGCAGTCTTTTTAGAAGACGCTATGATTAGAGGGAGCACGGTACTTCGAGAAATTAGCCTTGAAGAGAAGAGGGTCTATGTACCCACTCCTCTGATTCAATAGTCAATTTTTCATATACCTGTGGTAGAATCAGATTATCCAGCACCTGCTGTTAGAGCTCCATTAGCAGCACCTATGGTTCATGAGACTCCTGTTATTCAGGAACCTGAAGTTCTAGATGTTGCTAATGAAGAAGAAGAGCCCTTATAATTAGAAAATAATGTGCCAATTCAAGAGAATGTGAGAAGATCACAAAGAATAAGAATATCAGCTATTCCTGATGACTATGAAGTCTATATGAGTGAAGAAATTCAAATGGAGGGCGATCCCGTCTCTTTTGAAAAAGCCATGAGAAGTCCTCATTTATCTAAATGGCTTGAGGCTATGGAAGATGAAATGAGGTCCATGAGTGCCAACAAAGTCTGGGAATTAGAAGAAATTCCTAAGGGAGCCAAAACAGTAGGCTGTAAGTGGGTCTACAAGATCAAACGTGACTCCCAAGGAAATGTTGATAGATTTAAGGCCAGACTCATGGCAAAAGGCTTCACTCAGAGAGAAGGAGTAGACTACAATGAGACATTCTCAGCTGTCTCATCTAAGGATTCATTTAGAATCATTATGGCCTTAGTGGCACATTATGATTTAGAACTACATCAGATGGATGTAAGGACGGCATTTCTCAACGAGGATCTATATGAGAATGTCTATATGACACAACCTAATGATTTTGTCATAGAAGGTAAGGAGAATTTGGGATGCCATTTGATTAAGTCCATTTATGGACTAAAACATGCCTCTAGGCAATGGTACCTTAAATTCGATGAGACTATAAAAAAAATTGGGTTTAAGAAAAATAAGGAGGACAATTGTATTTATGGTAAGTTTAAGAATAGAAAATTTATTTTCTTAGTTTTGTATGTGGATGATATTCTACTTGCTAGTAGCGATGTTAGTCTACTATTAGAAACTAAGAATTTCTTGTCCTCTCATTTTGGTATGAAGGATCTTGGTGAAGCTTCCTATGTATTAGGAATATAGATTCATCGAGACAGAACTAAGGGGGTATTAGGATTATCGCAGAAGGCATACTTAGAAAAGATTCTAAGAAAGTATACTATGCATGCGTGTAAACCTTTGCCTGCTCCGACAGTCAAGGGTGATAAGTTTGGGAATTTTCAATGTCCTAGGAACCAGTATGAGATCGATCAAATAAAATCGGTTCTATATGCTTCTGTTGTCGGAAGCTTGATGTATGCTCAAGTATGTACTCGTCCTGACTTAGCTTTTGTTACCGGGATGCTTGGCAGATATCAGAAAAGTTCAGGTATAGATCACTGAAAAGCAGTTAAGAAAGCCTTGAGATATATACAAGACACAAAATGCCTCATGTTAGTATATGAGAAATCAGACACCATCGAGATAGTGGGTTACTCAGACTCAGATTTTGCGGGATGTGTGGATACTAAGAAATCCACGTCAGGTTATATATTCACACTCGCAAATGGAGCTGTGTCATGGAAAAGCTCTAAACAAACTGTGACGGCATCTTTAACAATGTATGCCGAGTTTGTTGCATGTTATGAGGCCACCGGACAGGCACTATGGTTTAAGAAGTTTGTTCCCGGCCTTAGAGTGGTCGACAGTATTAAGAAACCACTTAAGTTATACTGTGACAATGAGCCAACAGTATTATACTCTCATAATAACAAGAAGAGTGTTGCTGTTAAACACATCAACATTAAGTACTATATTGTTAAGGAGAAAATCCAAGATCAAACCATAAGTCTAGAGCATATAAGTACCAAGCGAATGCTTGTGGATCCGCTCACAAAAGGCTTACCACCTAGTGTGTTCAGAGAACACTTAGTCAGCATAGGTTTAAAGAAAAGCCTATGATTCTTATATTCTAAGGGGCCCAAAATAAGATAAGCATATGTTTCAGAATAGAAAGATGTATTGTAATTATTCAGTCATATAGTACGTAATTGATTATTGTGATAAAACATACTCTATGCATTGATCTGTGATGGAACATGTATTTGGTTAAGTTTAGTGTAAGCGTTAAGTAGAGATCCAGGGGGAGAATGTTGGTTATAGATCTCCCGGGAGGAGAGAGGGACTCGACCGAGTCCCTCTCCTCCCCGCGCACTTGTTAGGCCTGCATGCGCGCCTGGTCTCCATCGCGCCCTGATCGAGGGCGCCCAACAGAATTCTGTTGGGAGGGTCCCCGTCGCGCGGCACATACAAAAGGGGATGGCTGACACTATGGATAGGCTGTTGTTCATATGCGCAAAGACTTCCCCGAAATTTCGAGCTAACCGATCTAAGTCTTCTGTGCCGAAGCGACGGGAAGTCCTCCTTCAACCTCACCATTGCTTCATCGTCGGCCACACAGGACTCCGATGACCTACAGCTCGCCACTACACCGAGCAATGGCGAGCTCTTCCTCCTCTCAGGGCAAACCAGAAGGTACGCCACCTATGCCCTAGTTTCCCCTAGCCCTAATGATCCTTAGTTTATCTCTGACACCTCCAACATCCTCGGATTGCAGAAAACCCCTACCCAGCCTGTATTTACTCCTTAAAATGTCATAACAGCATCCAGAATGATCATTTTTCGAATTGAAGATCCACTTACAGAGTAAAGCCTGGTTTATAGCCCCTAGATCCACAAAACCTATTCCCCCTCTGTCTTTTGGAGCACATAAGGCTTGCTACTTTATCATATGGTACTTTTTCTTATTTTCGAGCCCTTCCCAGAAGAATCTACATTTGTCTCGGAAGAACCTATATCTGATACTATCAATTATCTGAAGAATTTTCTCAGGCAATAGAAACACCCTCATTATGTACATTGGAACACTACTAAGACACGAATTAATTAGAACCATTCTCCCCCCATATGACAGATGTCCTGTTTTCCAAGAAGCCAGTTTCTTCTCCACTTTTGTAATGACCCTTCAAAATCTGCCACATTTGGTTTAGACAAACTGATGGGTAGGCCCAAGTATTTCATTGGCCACTCCTCAAAATCGCAATTAAAGACATCAGCAACCCTCCCAATTTCCTCCTGAGAAGTATCAATACCAAAAACCTCACTTTTTAGGTAATTTATTCACTCAACTTCGTCATCAAAATTATGTCATCTGCATATTGAAGGTGAGTGATCCCTCCATCCACTAAATGGGGAACAAGACAAAAAAGATGGCCATGTTTACTAGCCCTAATCAATATTTCTGATAAAGCATCTTTCATTAGGTTGAATAACAGAGGTGACAAAGGATCCCCTTGCCCTCGGGCACTCGTGTGTAAATCTGATTAGATTTATTGGTAGCGTCACACCAGAACATCAATCTTGAACACTTCACAAGCGTGCAACCATGGAGCAAAGTGATCGGAAAAGAATACTGATTCCTCTTTTAGTCTTTTCTGATGTGAACTAAGTGGCATGAGTGGAATCTTCGTTGGCCTTGCCTAGTCAGATTAGCCCAGGCAGCTTGACTACGCATGCTTTCGCTGACGATTAAGATAGTTGAAATGGTGGGTGTTTTTTTTCATCATCTAATGTTTGTTTGTGTAGGTCTGCTTTGACGACCTATCAAGGCCCAAGATGGCAGGACGAGTTAAAATGGCCAGGCATTTGCTGTGCAGCTGACGCTATCGAGAATCAAGCCTGCTGGGAGAATGACCAAAAGAGCGGCCCATGGAGAATTAAAACCAACCCCATGCTTTCACTTCTAGGCCATCACAACTCTCAGGTCCTTCCCGACAAGGGCCAACTCTGTCCATCAATGGTAGTAACTGGTAGTCTGTTAAGCCTGTTTGCAACCTCGGTGATCCGACGATTTTTTTAAAAATAATATTTTTTTGCAAAATTACATTTATGGGTGTTTATTTCAAAAATTACATTTATCAATAGAGTTTCCGATGGCAGTTAAACGGTCGATAGAAGCTCGGATCCGACCGTTAGCTTCCTCACGGTCAACAGGAAAAAAGATTTCCCTGTCGACGATTGACAAGAGCTCCTGTCGACCGATAAGCAACGTGCAGCATGTAGCAAGCGATGGGCAAGGTGTACAGCAGGCACGAGCACGCGAACAACACGTGTGGGCGTGCAACGCATGCATGCGGGCAGCCGGTCGCCTGTCAACCGTTCATTGGTTTAGGATTTTAAGGTCGACACGAAAAACGTTGCCTCTGGTCGATAGGATTACTGTCGATCGTTGAAGTGTCGTTCATCTGTCTATATGACATGTCGACCATTCAACGGTCGATAACAAGAATCGTTTTCCCCGTCTACTATTCTCTAAACCATTGAATGATCGACAGTATAAGTGTCGATAGTACCCTGTTGATACTTGAAGTATCACAGAGATCTAGATTTATAATTTTTTGAAACGGTTATTCAAAAATGTAATTTCGAAAAAAAAAAATTATTTAAAAAAATCAACGGATCAGGGCCTTCATCCAAGGTGAAACTCGACACGGCCATTTTCGGCATTTGGTCCATCTCCTTGTCGCCGGCTGCATACATATGGTCGCCATTTTGGCGATTGATCTCTCTTCATCACAGAGAAGCTGCCTTGAACAACGCTCACATTAGAAAGCGATGTGCCAGATTTCCTCTTGTTTTCAGAGCAGTTTCCTGGCTAGCAGGGTGTGTAGCAGGGAAGAAGTCCGAACCGTGTATAAAAGTCAGCAAGAGTCATCCCCAGGATGAGATAGCCACCAACCTAACTTGCATGCGTTGATGCGCAAACGAGTCTCCAGATAGATGAAATGCATTTTTATACGGAAACTTCGATCTCAAAATGCCAGCGTATTATTTAAAAGTTTGTCTATTGACTATTCAAATATTGTAATCCATCGGCGTAGGAGCGTATGCCGCGTATCAGTCTGCTATGCTAAAACCTGCAAGTTATCACCTTCGATGAAGAGAGAAACTTATGCTGAAGAGATACATCTGGCCATCCGCCATCCGTCCATCAAGTATGAACGTACTTCTACAAGTTTTCAGATCATTTTTCTTGTTTGAAAGAGGGAACACGTATCCTTCTTCTACAGAAAGCAAAACATAAGAGAGATCGATTCGTCTTTGAAGTCGGCAAGAGAAGACAGATTCTCAATTTCTCATCGAAAAGAAGGATAAGAATATATGCAACAGCACGATAAAGCCATGAAGCTGTGGACTGGTCAATTTCGAAGGTAAGGCGGTGGACTGGTGATGCATACTTAATTACTTGTGAAAAACATCTGACCGGGTCAACCCAATAAGGTGCATAAATACATGGCGCGCGGCAGCTACCACCTGCCAGATACGCATCAAGTTGGAGCTTGGAAGGCGAGGAAAAGAAATCACAAAACAAGGGAACTGCGTGTGCTCTGTGGCCAGGAGATCGTCACAAGACAGAAGAAGATGAGGTGGTCGTCGTTCGTGCCTGTCTGCGCTCTCGTCCTCGCCGTTCTCTGCGCGGCAAGCCTCATGGACGTCACGGAAGGGCGCCGAGGAGGCGGAGGCCGCACCTACATCGGCGGCGCCGGCGGGGCCAGAGGGGCCGCCAGGCACAGCGGCAGCCCCCGCGGCCTTAGCGGCGGCACCTGGACGGCGTGCGCCGGATCGTCGCTGCTTGCCGCGGTGGCCATGCTCCTGTAGCCGCGTTTCTACCTGCGAATACGTGATGCACTGATACTCTCCGCATACGTGATTCCTGTGGAGAGTGTCCGGTCTGTCGCCATGATCGGCAGGAGCAACTGTGACTAATTGATGATTGCAAATTAAGTTCGTGAGGGTCGTAGTTCTGTAATCATTGATTCTTTTGTTCGTGATCAGCAAATATCCATGTATGTGATTTGCCTCAGGCTCGGCTTGTGCAGGTTTTGGTTATGTAAGACTTATTGATGTTTAGCGTGGCGAGCACAGGGAGCTTATGTTGAGCGCTGTAACATTTTGTTTGAGAGGAAGCGCCTCTGGTATTGAGTGCATCCATGTCTTGATAACCGCAGTTTATGAGATCTTGTACCAGGCAGAAGGGATCAAAAGCTAATGCACAGGGCTAAAGGCACAACTGATAATTAAAAAATGATTCTTGATTTCAACCCAGCAAAGCCATCAGGATCTTACACCACGAGAGCCATATAACCTGACCGAAAACGAGTTCAGACATAACATACCCTTCTCTATATTCTGCTCAACAATATGCAGCAAATATCTGCTCATACTGATTCAGAAAGCATGCAGTGGACTCAGCGAGCTAGCCATGTACGGTTAACTGGAGCAACAAATACCGCTGTGCTATGTTATGGGTGCCATAGGGTCTTCATATGGATCAAACTTCACAATTCGTCTTGCATCAGAGAGCAAGGGGTGCTTTATTGGTTTGTGTCCTTTCTTGTACCAATAACTGATAATGTATGCTTCAAATTTCCTAACCTGATAAAGCAAAAATGTCAGGATGAACTTATCAGAAATCTATGCATAAGAGCTACGCAGAACAAGCAGAAGCACATCATATACTCATACGAGGATCCAGCAGAGACCACAATAATGGCGAACCTGAGGTCTAAAATCAAAGGGTTTTACTTGTAACTTAACTTTGTACCAGCATTTGATAGTACATTACCTCTGCAAGATTATGTAGCAGAGAAAACGTTTGATTCATTTAGAAACTTGATGGATAGACAGTTAGTTGTCAGTGACATTGTTTAAAAAAAATCAAGGTTACCAGTCACAATAATCAAAGGTTTTCCAATAGTTCAATATGTTTGCAAGTATCCATAGTATTAAGTGCTATGCTACACATCATAGGTTTGGCTTCCTATTCATCAACCATGCCATTGTAACTCAGCAATTAGCATGCACATAAAATCAGGAAATCCATAAAGAGAACAGCAATTTGAAGCATATATTTTTCTTAAAAGAAAAGCTTATGCTCAACCTAGGTAAGTTACAAGAAAATTATGCTCTCTTTTCTTTTTCACATTGTAAATATGCTGTTTGTTTCACCGGATAAATAAAGAGCATACCTTTCTAACAATGTAAGATTCATCCGAAAAATTCAATGGTTCTGTTAGTACAGTAAGAAAACCATTCCTGTTTCCGTAAACAACATCAGTAAAGTATCGATCACCAACCTGAAAGAGGGAAAGAATAAACTTAGCAATGTAAAACACAACAGAAGCAATAATAGTCATTACATCCATTCCTACCATAACAAGATTTGAGGCTGAACAACCAAAGTAACTCTCAATTTCCTTAGCTTTTCCACCAGGCTTTTTTATGTCTGCAACCAGCAGAGAAGATGAATAAACAGAGTATCCACATTATCTTTCATATGTGCAAGCAACAATTAGAAGCTACTGCCTCACACGGTCAACAAGAAAGACAATATAGAAACAAGAACTATTTTGAAGACTAATTGCAAAGTAGCTACAAAACTTACATATTTAACAAAACAGAACCGTTTAACAAATATTGGTGCCAAACAAAGCTGAAACAACCACTAGACATGAATCAGATGACAGATTTGATCAATACAATTAATTCTCTTTTTGCTACAAGTAAAGATGCCATTGCTCCAAGAGTGAACGCTCGTATTTTCACAGAAGATGGCATTGAACCATCCATCAGTTCAATAATTCCCCTTTCAGTGAACAAATCGATTTCCATGCAATGCCAGCCTCAGTAACAAGATAACAAAGCGCATGGAGCATTTAAAGGTTTCTAGAACTGTTAAATATTAGGCCTCTGAGGACACAAAAACAGGAGCTAAGTAACAGAGACGTTTTCCCGTGATCACATCAAGAACCAGAAGTTAAGAGGACAAGCACTTGCCATGCCTGATCACATGAACTCCATGGATGGCAGCCTCGATTGCCATCGCCTCTAATCCATCCGGATCATATTCTTTCAACCCTGCCGCCATCCAGAAACACATCAACTCCATCAACACATTTTTCCTTTTTGCCCAAATCAGCGCTTTCTAAAAGCAGGGAAGCCAGGCCCAGACCTGCGGAGTTGCTGTAGACTGCGAGGGAACCTGGCGGAAAGACCGCGCGGCACTGATCGAACGCGGCCGCGAGCGGCGGCCAGAGCCCGGGCGCGTAGGGCGCGGTGAGTGTGTTGTCCTTGTCAAACACGACGCCGCGGAACCCGGCGCGCCGGAGCTCGCCCCAGTCGAGCCACCGGATATCCTGGACCGACACGTGCGGCAGCGCCAGGCGCGGCTCGGACGCCGCAACGGCCGCCACCGCGGCCACGCCGGCCGGGTTGAACCGCTGCCCCAGCGAGCGCCGCCACCACGCGGCCGCGCCCATGTCGGCACCTGCAGCGGCGGCGGGGGTCGTCGTCGTGGGGTCGTTGCTGTTAGGGTTTGAGGCTCGAGGGGGTGCGGCGAGAGGGGAGGCACGGGAAATGGGAGGGAGCAGGGGCACCGGCGGTGGACTTAACATCAGAGCGGCGGCGAGGCGGGTTGTGGCCGCTTGCGTTGGGGAGAGATCGATAGGATATTCTTTGGTTATGGGCTTACGGCGGCCTATATGCTCCCACGTCACTGCGTGCGGGCCCGGCCGCTCGGAACGGCTGAACATTGCGATTGAACTTGTCACCTTTTGAGACGGAGCCCTGCACAGTGAACGCTGGGACAAAAATAATGATTCCTAACCGATACACTCATACAGCCCGCAATGGAATCCTGCGGCTCGCTCGCAGATCGATGACGCGTGGGGGTTTCTGGGCATCGGACGACAGCGCACATAGCTCTAACAATTCCATCTTCTAACGCCTCAGCTGGCACGGCTCCCTCACCGCCACTTCGCCCTACCCCTCCACGGCTCCCACAAGCTTTTAGTTTATGTTCTGAATTCAGCCCAACTTCTCAGTTCTGAAATTTTGCTCGAAGATCTTTGAGGAAATCCGTTGTAGAATCATAAACTTTCATAGCAGAAAATTGTAAAGGAATCAAACTTAAAACCTCACCTCAGACTACTCACTAACACAAAATTCTTAACCCCAGAAATCATAATATAGTTCATTAATGTAGAAGAAAATGTATTCCTGTACCGAAGCCATAATTACTCGGGTTCATCATTTGATGTAATGCTCTTCACATAGGTCCTGGATGAATCTAGGTTGATGGCACCATGAGCATGTTGTACGCATGCTTGATTCGCACAAATTTCTCATGCGTATTAGCCTACAATTAAGAAAAACAGCAAACACAAATATTAGAGATCTCCAAGGTGGTATTAATAGCAAAGCTACCACTGCTCAATCCTCATAGAAATTGGATGAAAAAATAAGTGGAATGCAACGAGATAATGAGGCCTAGGAGAGGCAGTTGACACACACCTCCTTGTTAATGTCAGGGTGGTACTTGAGTGTGAGCCGTCGATACATGTGCTTGATCTTATTGGGCGCCGTCGCCGACGACACGTCGAGCATATTGTATAAGGATTCCCCTCGTCCTCCCTTGCCGCTCGCCCGCCGACGGCGAGGAGCGAGCGTAGGAGAGGAGAGGCACGTGGAGGAGCCGGTGCGAAATGAAGCTACGACACGAAGGACAAGAGGAGAAGGTGGCGCAAAGCGGCAGCGCGAGGTGCCGAGAGGGAGAGGAGGAGATGGAGGTGTTGAGAGGGAGAGGAGGACACGGAGTGACGGCCTGTAGCTGTAGTGTCATAGCGCAACCCAACACCAGACACTTGCCACGAGTTCTCAACGTTGCGGAGCCGAGTCGAATCTTGGCAATGCGGGCTGATCTGTGAAGCCTAGTCCCTAGATCGTTTAATTTGAGAATTGTACATGTGCCTTGCAGCCCGCATGCAAGCAATAGTTTTTGTTAGAGAAATAGTTATCATTGTTATAAGTTTTACCAAGATCATAGAATTGCATGTTGTAATAGTGTGGTTATATCTTATTTAGGATAAAAAATGTTTGTTCATAACGCACCGGTGGGCGCTGCTCACGCATGTTGGCATCGTGGAGCGTCCCTCTTCCTCCGGAACCAACGGTGAGGGATGCTACAGTACAATAGCCACCTCGCAAGATTCTGTTGTTTGAGTAATAAGTTCATCAACGTGTTCATCTGCTAGTTGAATAATTCATTGCGAATGTTTATTTATGATAATTCTATGTTTGTATGTAAGTTTGGCGAATGTAGAAGTGAAGCAGAGTTGTTGCACGCGGCTCTGTATTTCAATATGTCACTAATAATGAGATCAAGAATGAATTCCTGTTTCTCACGTGAAAAAATTCATGTTTCTCAAATTTAAGGACTGCGCTAAGATAACAACAGTGCGAGATTGCGCTTTTTGTAAAGGAATGAGCCAAACGCTTAGCTTTATAGTGATTCTGAGCAGTAGAGCCCATGCTGAAGAATGAAGAGCAGTAAACGTGAATTTGGAAATCATACTAATTATTATATTTGTCAAGAACGAATCGCAGAGGCATGGCAATGAGAGGAAATGGTGACGGATGCTAGACTGCAGCTATCTGTATGAATGAAAGCCTGAACAAGGGAACATCGGATAGATTTTACCGCAATCAACTACGAACAGTGTTCGTTCGGGACCGGATGGGAGGTTGTCGTGGTAACCACGCGATCGCCTAAATTCAGTCAAAATTCAGTTTCTAAATTTTGAATTCGAATCGTCTATGCGAAAATGGTTACCGCCTGGTTAGACACGGCTACCGCTCAAACAGTTAGGCTTGATAACCACCGGTGATTACCTAGCGGTATCAAGCTCAGTAAACGTTCGATTAGTCACAATAACCACTCGGTTTGCGTCAAAAATTGATTAGTTTTAAAAAAATTGAGAAAATAGAAAATTCATAAAAAATGTAGACAAATTTATAAAAAATATTAAAATACAGGAAAAATCTATAAAAAAATTTAAGAATATAAAGAAAATTTGTGGTACAATGATAAAAAAATTGATATAAAATTTATTGTTTTTGTTTGAATTAAATGGTAGAGAATTAGAAATATAGTAATAACATTTAAAAAATAAAAACAAAAAACTGCGTATACCAGACTTTTGGGTTGGGAAAAGTTCCTTTTTTTAATTTTTACCAATCTTATTTTACTCATAGTTTTGTAGAATTTTAATATTTTAAAAAGCAAATTTCACCATAAACCATCATAAATCATCTCCCATTTATAGGATTTTTTAAAGTTTTTTAAAAAAAATCAAATTCAAATTTCAATTTTGAATTAAACCGGCCGACTTATACAAACTGACCGGAAGCAGATGGTCGGTTGCTTAGCCTATTTATGACAAATAGTAGGAGATAGGTTGCTTAGCCTATTTATGACAATGGCTAATTAATTCGACCGATCCATGCAAACAATGATAATCTATATGTTACAAAGTAATTAAATTTGATAAAAACTCACGAGCAAGAAAATGAGACAACCATTGGAATACTTTTTACATAGAACCTTTCACCAGAATGAGCGTCAAATTGGACTTCTATAGCAACAGTGACCGCAAGCGGTGTCACAAATTTCTTTATCTAGCCTTGAGTTTTCAAAGCATATAACAATTCCTGACGATCCAATGAAAACACAGTACATCAGAATCGCAAGAATGAGCAAAAACGTATGGAAGCTAAATTCATTCGGATATTTGGACTTACCAGATCACCGTGACTAGAAGCAAAAGAAGGGTGAAGCTCTGAAAGAAGTTTATCCTCCCTTAATCTTTCCAAGCCATCAAACAGACGCATTTTTGCATCATCTGTACTGCAGTCCTTAGTTGGAACACATCCATTGTAGTGGTCCGTCCTTATAAAGATCTCAAGTTCTTCGACTTGCCGAGACAACTGAAGAGCAATGAACTGAAAAACACACAAATTTTACAGACTTAAGTTAGTTCAACCAAGCAAACAAGAACATTTTAGAACTAAAAGATTTAGTGATTTACAGACACAAGCAATAACCTGTATAAGATGCCGAATGGACAAGGTTGGTCGACAACTTATATAGGGCTTGTCCAAGTTAGGTGTACTTTGTTCATCAAGAGGAAGGAGAACAAGATACGAGTTGAACTGCAAGACAAATACATATAAAATTCAGCTACTTGGCACGTGCTCCTTGTATAAGTTTAACTTAAACACTACCTTTTCATGCACATGTCGTTGAGTGTATAGAACTACCAAAACATGTGAAGATAGACATAACAGAGGAATGCATCTTCTAAACATAGGTCAGGGACACTATCACAACATAGCATGAAACATCGCTTTTTGTCCTTTTTGAGGCATATCTCAAACAGCATACAGTTTATTATTAGATCCTAAAATTTCCGAGTTTCTAAAGTATAGGTACTACAGAATATATTTAGGAAAAACATTGGTACAGAAAGGAATTCATAGTCTATCAGAATGTAGTTCTACAATTACCTCCTTATCCATATCATCAGTAGTACGGAGGTGATCCACCAACTTTGCAACACGTCCACCCTTTGCCATCCTGCCATTTGAACCACCAACATTGCCATGTCTTGTTTGGCTTCGTGTTCCATTTTTTCCCCATGCAAGCATCTCTCCCCGCAGTGGGGAGGTGGTGAAACTTTCTTTTACACCTATTAATTCATCACTCTCCTCAAAGACATGGTCAGTGTTGCCAATGGTTCTAGCAGGAGATGTTCGTGATGAAGGCCTTTTCCTACCTCTTTTCTGTCTTAAATCTGGAGAGAGATCATCAGCAGAAGATGACTCTTTGCTAGTATCATTGGCATTTCCTTCTTCTCTATCCTCGTCATCTGAGCCAGTAAGGGAAATATCAGGAGCAATGGTTTTACCTCTACCTCGCGTTCGCATATTTCCCCTGTACTTCCTTGCAAAAGCAGTGGCAGTTGCTTTGGCTGTGGAACGTTTTTTACCGAAAGCCTCTGACTGTCTTCGAATTGTTTCCTCAATTGTTGCTTGGATCTTCCATGAAAAAATAATGTTACAAACAGATGGTGATTAAATAGATAGGGAAAAGGGAACTTAATTTTGCATCAATGTTGTACTTCAGATGCGAAATACAATGTTGGCCTTATGGTAGTACCTAAGAGATATGCTCACCTTTTTGTTTCGACTCCTCTCCTCCTCACTGAAAGCAAGTTCCTGCAGCATCAAGAATATTATAAGAATGAATGCTAAAAAAACCCAAAAAAATGACAAGGCAACATAGACATCACCTCTTCCTCGTACTTATCAACATCTGGATATAAGGCAGCAATCAGTGCATCATAATTAGGATCATCCCTCAAAGAACGTCTGCTTGCACAGTGAGTACGGCATGCTGGGCATTCATTATTTCTGCAAAATCAGTGAATTATTTATATTGTCAAACAAAGAATGTTCTATTTAATTCTTTAGAAAACAATATTTTTAAATTCCACATTTTCCTTCTGAAAACTGATATGGCACGCAAGTGATGCATGGCACCATACCCTAGCCGCATAGATTTATCAATGCAATCCCTGCAAAACCGGTGCAAACATTCCATAACAGTTCTTGTCTTCCGAATAATCCCTGCAAAGTATGAGGATCAGACAGTTCTTATGGCATAGTGTCATCTGACAGAAAATGGCACATGTAGATTAACATTAAATCTAAAATTTCAAACTTGCAAGATAGAAGTTTTTTCACTTGGATTCCATCATTCATTCAATAGATGGAAATAGAATTTAACCTAGACTTTTAATATGACTGATATGACATGTTTTGTAACATGAAGAGGCGATAAACTGCACCATAGGCTTTGTAATTTGGTAGGACATAGTACCATCAGAAATAACACCAGAATATCTGGCCCATATAATAATTATTACTATGGAAATTAGAGATGGATTCTGTGATCAGTAGAGGTACAACCGCAGTGAATATGAAATAATGTTGTCAGAAGTAACCGTCCAAACCAAACAATGAAAGTTACATTTGGCACTATCCACCAAAACAACAATGCGTGTAATAATGCTAAAAACAGAAGAATCAGTTTCTTCTGAGCAGGCAACTAGTATCGACAATTCAACATATAGACCTATAGTTCATGTACTTCAAAAGTCTTCACTAAGGAAACAGAATTTAAAGATCCTAATTATGAATAATCAGAAGTTAATGTAGACATATTATATTCATTCATCTATTCGAGAATTGAGATGCACTTAGTGCATTTATTTACTGACAAGATATGCAATAATGATGTCAGGGTTGACTATGCTAGGTTAAATCATCTTACACAATAGTGGTGCAGAAAAGGTTTGGGCATGTAAATAAACATATGGGATACATGGATTAGCATGTCCAGGTTCAACTTTCAACGGTGAAATATGAATATCAATATGGTATCAAATCTCCAGGAAATTTGATAACATGTATCCTTACCTAAACAGATAGGGCATTGGACCTCCTTCCGTATTTCTGCTAATTTCACTACTATAAACCTGCATGAGAAAAAGGTCCATATAAGCTTCATCTTGTGGGAAACTTGATCTTTCAACATGTATGAACCTGAATATTGAACTTGGATTTATAACATGCATCCAAGTGCAGTGAAACATAAAACAGCGTAGCATTAGACTCAAAATATAGCTATAATAAGAAACCACACAATGATCAAATAAGCGAGACATAAGTGAACGTCAGTATTTAACTACAAACTGAACGATTTCAGGTGATTCCTGTTTAAAAATAATATAACCCCGTATTGGATAAACCTATAACCTGCATATGCAGATATTCTAGACTTAGTCGGTCTGAATATTCGAGCACATTTAGCCATCTAGCAGATCTCATATATAGCAATGGTCCTAGACTCCTAGTAGAGATAACCCATCATCTAACATGGATCCAAACTCTAAGGACGTAATCAGGTAACTCTCCAGCGTGAAGAAGACCAAATTTGATCTAGAGAATCTTCAATGTCATGGAAGTCCATAGCATATGTTTTTCATAGAACAGCTGGCTGAAGGACATGATGTGCATTTCTATTTTCTAACGATGAATTATTGGATAAAACAGGAGAAAATGACAAGGAACCGTAATGCCCCCATAATAAGCAGAGTTACAGGAGACCTCCCATTCTCCAAAGCAAGCAGAGTTAGAACACCTAATTAAAGCAACAGCAAACCAAAATCATCTATGCCAGGGTAACGGAAATATTAAAACCTCACAATCAATGGAAAAATATCACCATTCATCCACGGAAAACAACAGCTAAACTATGAACTATTGCAAGCTTCAACGTACAGCAAAGACCATGACGAACAGAGAAGTTCAGATGAAAGCGGTGACTCCAGCAAAAAGATATATCACAAGACAAGTAGCTTGCAGTTTGCACAGCTGAGACTAAGATCGAGTACTGCTTCCTAGCAATCCCCGGCACGGGCGTGGCAAGCAACATGGTGGAAGCATCCACACTAACGACGAGATCGTATGCGTCGGAAGCGCAGCTCGCACACACGTATGCCATCCATGTAAACGCATGCGATAGCTTGCACAGATGAGACCGATCACACGACGAACCAATCATGTCCGATACCGACGGCTCATCAAGCCCACCAGCTCCGACCGGTATCTCGCAGAGCCACCGGAGTGGGTATTATACGACGAGCCGGAGCTAGTTTTCGGGTCATGGCACCGCGAGGAGGACAAAAGCCAAATATCGTAGACAGTCAGAGGGGATAGACGAGGCCAGGATGCCGCATAGGGTCGAAGAGGGAGCGGAGGAAGGACGGACGGACGGAAGAAAGACTCACTCGTCCATGTCGCCGTCGCTCGACTCACTATCACCGTCCGCGCCGCCGCCGTCCTCTGCGTCCGAATCTGCCAAGCCCATCGAAACAGACATGCCTCTTAACCATATTCACAGAGAAACAAGGAACGCGACATGAACATCGCGGTCGCGAGAGAGATGAGATGCCTCGATGCCGCAAAACTCACCGCCTTCGCGCTGAGGCTGCGGGTCAGCCACCCGCTTGGCGGCGGCGCCTCCCCTTGGCGCCAGCGGAACTCCCCCTCCGCTCCCACCTCCGCCGCCCCCGCCAGCGGCCGTCGAAGCAGCAGCCATCCCGTTATCCTCCACGTGGTCGCGGGGCCTCGAAGACGGCGACGACGAGAGCCTGCGCTTCTGCACGGGCATTCTGGCCTTCTGCCCGTAGGATCTGGCGGCGGTGGCGGCTAGCTCCCCTCGCGACGCGTCTGGGAGGGGCGAGGCGCCGAGGCGGGGGCGGTCGTCGGGGAGGGAGGAAGAGGAGGGCAGCGCGTGGGGAGGTGGCCAGGTGGGTGCGGGAGCCTGGAAGGGAAACGGAGAGAAACAGAGAGGAAAATAAAGACGGGGGCTAGAGACTTGAGACTTGTTTGCGTTCTATTGCGTTGGTTTGAGTTGGGTTGGTTTGTGACTTGCTAGTATCAATCCACCTGCCGCCCTGCCTTGCCTGCGTGGAGGGGCTGGACGGCTGGCTCGTGCTTCCGGCCTGATTGGCTTTGGGAATCGCGCCAGAGACCAGGTGCGAGCTAGGCAGCAACCGACGAAGCACGGGGCATGCAGACCGGCCGCCCCGCGTCGCCTCCTTTCTCTGCTCGCAACTGTTACTACTGTAGTCCTGTTGTGCTTTGTACCAGCTAGCTGCCTAGCGACGAGACGACTGGCTGCATTGCATTCCGGTCGTTTGCGTACGGCTTTGTTCAAAGAACATGAGTTGCGTGAGGTAAAACTTCCTTGTGTCTCACACGGCGAGATTGTGATTTGCGACAGACCATTTTCAGGCTCCGACGATACATCCTGCTGCGTCGCCGATTTTGTGCGGCCAGCCCGGTCGAGTACCATCGCCGGTTAACATAAAGTCGCAGTGTGCAACCTGCGCCTTACGACCACATGTGTATTGCCAGCTCCAGCCGCCGCCACCTTGTTCACCGTGCTGAACTCTTCTACAGCTGCCGGGGAGAGAAATACGTCCAGACTCTAGAGGACACGTTGACGAAGAGAAATAAACCGATCTATGTTCTTCATCTTGTAGAGCACAATCAATCAAAATGAGTGATTCAAGAGGGAACAGAGCAGCCTAGCTAGTTATTTGATTATTAGCTTGTGTTCGTCAGAATCTAGAACAGAGGACGAACCCATTCTGATCAACGCGGCAGCAGAAACAAATGACGTAATAAGAAGCAAAATAGCCAACACTAGTCAGTGGAGTTGTGCAAGTAATCTACGCGGTAAAATAAAACAGTCATGCGAACAGTATCCAACCAAGACTCCAGACAGTGGAAGTGATCGGTTTTTATCAGAAAAGGCCATGTACAATTCACACTCTAGCCATAAAACATTTTTTTTCCGAAGAAGATAGCCATGCAAAAATATTTGTCGTTAAATTTTTTTACATTAAGTGAGAAGGTAACAAAAGGTATTTTAGTGCTAATTTTTATCTCTTATATCTAAAGAAAGAACTAGGAGGTAACAAAATTTACTAGGAATTTGATATCTCATTAAATACCGTAGAATCGCTCTCGTGAGTATTTGTTTCAGAAGAAGGTGCAGCACCGAAAAAAAATCTACAGGGAGAATCCTAAACTTTGTGTTGTGAAACCCTCTCCGGATCGCTACCACGTGGAGGCAGAGAAGATCCGGTGGTGCACAGCTAGCCAAGGCGAGGAGTGGGCGGGAAGGTTGGCGGCACGGCCGGCACGGTCCGGCGAGCAGCGACGCGGGTGGCCGACGCGAAGCCGCGGCGCGAGGCGAAGCGGCGGGGGGCGTCGGCGGCGTGGGGAGCTTGCTCGCCGTAGTCCATCTCCAACAGCGCCACACTGTGCAAGAGGAGGACGCCAGCGAGGAGGTCGACGGCGAGGGATCCAAATGGTGGCTGGAGGAGCGGACCCGTGTGCTCCCGCTGGCCACACCGGCCCTGTCGCTCCATGGTGCCTGTGCCGCTGGACCCTGCCAGCCTCCCCGCCCGCTCCTCGCCTTAGCTCGCTGCACCGTCAGATCTTCTCCACCTCTATCTTCTCCACCTCCACGTGGCAGCCATCCGAGGAAGAGCCTCACAACACAAAGTTTAGGGCTCTCACTCATAGATTTTTTTTCGTGCAGCACTGTCATAAATTTATGGACTAGAAAAACAAGCCCAGCTAGTTATAAAATAACCTTGATGTTTGCTCAGAAAAATGACCTTGAGGCCAGCAGATCATTCCGATAATGGGAAGAGCTATTGCATTCGACTATACTCCGGGGTTTTGAAACTCCTAAATTTTTCCTTGATGATGGAGAGGTTTCGAGGGTCCAAGGCGAAGAATCGCATTGCAGACTCTGTTGATCGCTATACTACTGTCAAGCTGGCAGCCAAATGCCAATGATATCATTAGTTTTTCAGTGGCATATTACGATACTGGCTTTTCATGAGAATATAGAAGGTTTTAGGCTCTGAAAGAACCAAAACTCTAGAAGCTTCTGTCCGACAGAAGTCATGGATCTGAGAAAGAATAAAGTCTCTAGAAGGTTCTGTCCGATAGAAGTCATGGAACTCAAAAATAATAGCCCACGGATCAATGACGCAAGAAGAACATCAAAATCTTACGTAGTTGCATTCTACAGCCCCCTGCCTGTCCAAAAGGACCTGAAAGGCTAACAAAACGTCGATGAACAAGTCTGAAACCAGCGGCTACGCCAAGACTATATCACATCACCAGTGTTCATCGATGCGGATTCGATCCCGATCCTATCCCCTGGGCCCTGGCATTCGCCACCGTCTCTGCCATGCTGTGATTGCCGTCCGCATGAAAACACGCACAACGGCGATCGAAAGCATGCAGACGATCGTAAGTCCGTTGTCGCGTACGTTCACATCAAATTTCTACCAGGATCCTTGTCAGGTTCAGCTGGTAAGCTTGCCCAACGCAAAGATCACAGAAAACACCAACAATTGGAAACAAGCAATCATCGAGAACCGCCATGAATAGTACAGAGTAGAGCTGACCGGTTCCGCTCGGTCATAGGCCACGTGCCTCGCCGGAGAATGGAGTCGCAGCAGTAACGATCGGGAGCTAGCGGCTAGCGAACGAGGAAAAACCCGGCCGCGAGGTCTGCAGATTGCCACCACGGCTGCACGAGACAACCCGGGAGAGGAAGGAGAGGGTGAGAGGAAGGCTTACTCGTTCTTGTCGCCGGCGCCGCTCAGAGACGACTCACTGCCGCTGCCGCTGTTGCTTCCGTCTCCTCTGCCGCCACCTTCCTCGTCGGGATCTGCAGAACCTATCATGAAACGAAGACTAAACCTGTTAGACATGCCCACAGCCCGTGGCATCGAGCGCGATGCGCGTGCATCGAGAGACAAGGGTGATCGGTGTATCGTCCGTCTCACCTCGGCCCCGCTGCTTCCGAGGCGGCTCCCTCCCCTGGCGCGCGGCAGCCTCTCCATCCGACTCATGCGAGACTCCACCCCCGCCGCGGCTGGCGGCGGCGCGACGGACCGTGACATGGCCGTCGGAGTCGTTAGAATCGGCCGGCGGGAGCGGGCGCTTCTGGGCAGGCATTTCTTCCACACAGGCTCGATGCCCCCTGGCCTCTCGCGGCGGCGGCGCTTCCGCGTCTTTCCCTCACGAGGCGTTGGGGAGGCCGGCCGGGTGGGCGCGGTTCGCAGTGGTTTCGTGGACAGCGAGGAGAGCGTGAGGTGGGTGGATGAACTGCGGAAGAGAGGCGAGAAGGGGGAACGGAAAAATAAAGGCGAGAGCGAGAGAGAGAGCCAGAGAAATAGAGGCGGGTGCGTTCGCGTTGTGCTTATTGTGCGTGTGGTCCAACCCGGATTTGACGATCGCCTCGGGTCACAAACGAGAGGGGCCAGCAAAGCGAGCGTCGTACGGTGGTGCGTGCAGGCCCGGAACACGGCGGCCTGCTTGCTGCCCTGCCGTCTTTATGGAGCTGTGCCGCTGCGTGCAAATTCGCACGGCGATCTTCTTCCGCCGTGTGAGGAAGTGGTTTGGAGTACGGGTTGAGAATCTCGTTCCAGTTTTGGAACAGCAGGCTCTGTCTCGAATCCCACGAGGTCGCACAGCCAAATATATGATGGTTTGGCAGAATCTGGGCCTTGTTTTTTCTGGCCCAAGGTCCAAGGATAGTGAGTGGGTATCTCTGGGCTAGGCACAAAGATGGACATCTCAAAACTTTATGGGCCAAATTGTCTTAGGATAGCAATTTGGGCCCATATAAGAGGGATTGGGCCGTTTGTGTGTGTTATATTCTCTGACTGTCTTGTTTGGATCTCCGGTTTGAAGAAATATATTATACTTCCAATAGAATTGGAATTCATGGTAGTCTGATTCAAATGTCAATTTTTTTTTGTTTGGATCCATCTAAAACTGCAAAAGAAAATTAGCGAATCAAAGCAAGAGAGCAGGCATTAGGGGATCGAGAAGGGCGGAGATGAAGGGGATTGATTAAAAAAGGAATAATTTGTATGCATACGATACAATATTGTTTATGGAGTTATGTGAACATAATATCTGATATTAGTGATGAAATTCATGTATTATTATGATGCTATCTCAGACATGAGAATTAACTATAAAAAAATGAAAAATGAGGTCTTTGGAATTGGGATGTCCACAGAGAAGGCTCAAGAGATGGCTGACAAGTTTAATTACAAATTGAGTGATTTTCATATTACCTACCTTGGGCTACCAGTCAACATGTCTAAACCATCCATCCAAGACTTCAAGCAAATGTCAGCCAAAATAGAGAAAAAATTACCTATATGGAAATGTGGCTATCTTTTTTATGGGAAAAGAATGGTGCTGATAAACTCTTGTTTGAGTATTATCCTGATGTACACTATAGGAGTTTTTCCGATTCCAAAAACGATCCATCAGATAATAAACAGAATTAGAGAAAAAATCTTTTGAAATGGTCTTGAACGGAAGAAAAAAAATACCATATAATGAGATGAAGAGCTTTATGTGTTCTCAAAGAGTTTGAAGGAATATGATTTATACATACTAGAACCATGAACATAAGCCTTCTTGGAAAGTGGACCTTTAGGCTTGAATCTGGTCATAAAAGTATATGCTTTTCCTTCTTAAGGAACAAATACTATCATAATAGGAGTTTTCCAATCTAGGGTTTCTTTTTCTGAAAAAGCCTTCACAAATCAAATAGTGGATTCAAAAAGATACTAAACAAATTTGGTAGGGAGGTCCCTAACCTATTTATTACGAGGACCCTTCAGTTTGATATCACGGGATAATCTGATGAAACGTCCAATGAAGAGTGGTGAGGTCGAGGAGGCCGACGAAGTGAGGCCAATGATGACCGCAAAATGAGATGCTAGCGACGGCGATACGAATGGAGAGGCTGATAGGGGAGACGAGACCAACGAGGGTAGTGCAGATAGAGAGGGATACCCCTCCGGTCTCCCCGACTGCACGCTTCGTTGGTCTCTCTAGCCTCATTGTCGAAAAATTTGTATTATTTGATTATTTGTCACTTGTGTGGATGATATATGGTACCATCTGAGTCTATATGTGAATTAAAATAACAAATAATCAAATTCACTTTGACATAACAAAACATCAAAATTTAAGAATTTAATATAAAAAATTGTACCGACGCAGCAGCGCGGCACACGTCAGCGTGGGCGCTGGCCGGCGAGGTAACTCCCCCGAAACAAGTCCCCACCATCTCCTCTCTTTTCCTCCTTCCGAGTCGCACAACCGTACTCTAACCAACCGTTGCAGCGAGGAATCCGGATGGGATGGCGACCGACATTGGCCGAAGCGGAAGTGGCGGCGGCGTCGTCAGGCCCCGGATGACTGCGGTCTGCGGGCAAGGCTAAGGTCTTGAAGACGAGGATGCTGGTCCCAGCGGAGCAACCTCCGGCGGCTAAGAAGGCTAAGGTTTCGGCTAGCGCTTTGCATTCGGACGGTATGATACTGGCATACCGCATACTGCATTACTGTGGTTGCCATCGCTGATTGCTTTGGCTCCGGGCTCCCACTTTGCTCATACTTGATTGCGATGGTCCAATAGTTGTTGCTTGATACACTTTTTTGTGATGTTAAATTTATAAAGGGAATCACGACTAGAGATGCGAGCCGAGAAATTTGGCATCTCTAGTGTTGAATCTCCCATGTTTGGCGTGGATTTTTGGTTTGTTTCAGTTGCTTGGGATTTAGAAATGTCGTAGTGGTGATATGGCAGCTAGTATAGATGTATTATCGTTCCAGGTTGATGGCCTGATGGGTTCCATGTCGAGCTACTTAGCGTATGCAGTTTGGGATCCATGCCTTAAGTTGCTGCAGCTGCCGAGGTGCTTAGTCAGTGTTGATTCTGTCTGAAAAGTTCATGTCGATTTTGTTGTAGACGATCCATTTGGTGTATCCTAATGCATGTTGATGATGTAAGTCATTGTCAATTACCTCCCAATTGTGCCTCTTGCTAGATTCATTTCAAGGAATATTATCAGATTGTTTTGCTAATTTTGTTCAAGTTTGGGATAGCAGATTCGATAAGGCCATGAATGCTCGCACCTCTTTTTATTAACGGAACTGACAAAGGTACTCTCTTTTTATTAACTTTGTAAGTCCAAATGTGCATGCAAAACTATCTCTCACTTTTTATTTGTATTTTGTTACAGCTATATATAGATAAGTTTTGGGACTCGTATTTGGGCTGAAGCCTATCTCTCAACTAGAAAACATATATGAGCCAAGACTCAATATAAGTGTGATTAGTTCACAGCATGGCATTGAAATGGTAAGATCCTCGAGAGAGATAATGGTAAGTTTCATATGGATCCTATTTAAGCAGGGACTAGTAGATATATTTATCTTTGGATATTACCATTTATGTCTGCACTTGGGGTTAAGTGCTAATTTTATTTAAATAATTGTGCCTGTTTGGTTGCAGTGTTTTCATGTAAACAATGTTGCTTGTGATTTTTTTTGTGCAGATGGAAGTATCTTCTTTGTTTTGGAAACAGTTAACGACATGGTAACAATTTTCATTTCAAATGGATTGGTCAGGTTTGGAAAAGTAGCGAAGCAAGCTATTTATTATTAAGATCACATTTGTCTAACTGATAGTTTTATGTTTACAAAGTATCAAAGAGGCATCTACTTCTGAATGCGTTGTTAGATTATTATTATTATTTTTTTTGGGGGGGGGGGGGGGGGGGGGAAATGGATGAATTTTGCATCAACACTGTTATTACTATGAGTGCAGGAGTCCCCTATATCTGGACCGTTATTATGTGATATAACACAAGCATGCACAATATCTATAATGGAAAGATGAATTTCAGGGAGACCAAAATAATGGCGATGAAACATTATTTGTCAATAGAAAAAAGGATTTAGCAAACCTAACAGAAAATTGTTTAAGCTCAACTTTAAAAGAGCACAACAGATTTTCGCTCACACAAGTTACAATCCATTTGAACCTTTTGGACCCTTATATTCTTGCATTATACAAGAATGCAGTTCTAAATATAATCTACCTCTAATCCTTGTCGTGTGCCTATAGTTTGTTCTGCCTTGCTATGAGATTGTGTTTTCCATGGCTTTGGCTTGCTTTTGCTTGGCTTGCTATGACCATACCCCCTTGGGTTTGGGTTTATTTAGCGCTCCATATGTCCTAAAAGGTGAGGTAATATTCCTCATTCAAGTAGGAGTATTTATATGAATCCTTTACCCCCAATGCTCTAAGTTTTAAAAGTAGGATATCAGAAAGATGACCAAAAGTGGCAAAACAGCATAGTTCATATTGACAGCGTGGATCATCGAGCACCTATAATATGGGCTGAGTTGATGACCTGGTTTTTAACATTTTTTGCGATCAGCAATTGAATACACCTTTAGCACCATCTATCATTAACTAGATATTAATAATAGCATTTAATAGAAAGATTGCCTCAATATCAAAACAGTATATGCATACCAAAACCAACTTTGGAAAGTTCCATAGTATTATCATTTCATATAACATGCAAGACATTTTATGGCGCTTGAAAGGCACTAGAGGTACCTTCAATTTAATAAAAATATCAATGGTTGATCATTTAAAAGTGAAGGTACCTCTAATGCCTTCCAACCATTATAAAACATCTCATCCGTTGATATTTCATTAAAATACTTGGGTACCTTTAAGGACCATAAAGCGGCTCATAACATGCTAACATTGGTGGTGATGAATATATAAAGTGAAATACCCCAGCTTCAGGTTGCATGAGTTCAGTTTATGCTGCTTTAGTTAACGATTAAATTCCACTGGCATACCATGGGAGAGGTGTTGTTATTAGCCCCTAATTTTACCTTTTATTTGACAGAAACAAGTATGTGTTTTAGTTTGTTTTTGCATGATATGAGTGTTCTGATCATACTTGCATTATTGCATATAGGGATGCACCCAGTGGTTGTGGCAAACATGTTCAAATTGAACGAGGAGCACAGTGGAACGCAATATCATCTGATACCTTCTATAGCTGTTGTTTGTGGCGCTGTTTCAATATCATTTGTATCCTGTGGAACGCAAGTTATGCCCTTCTATAATGCTATTACTCACAAGGAGGACGGTGCATCTCTGTTTGTTGCAGCAAGTGTCCATATTGCAGGTGGAAATCGGCATCTTAGGTCATCGTGCATGGCGCTTTGCCTGGACAATGAAACTGCAGGTATATGAGTTCTCATCAACTTCCCGTTATGAAATGTTAGCTTCCCTTTTCTTGGATTTAATTACGCTGACAATGGAGGCTTAGGGCAACTACATGGAGTCAACAAAGTATCCATGCAACTAGAAGTCTGGAATAATCAAATCTTTCTGGTGAAAGCTTATGCCGATGACCTCACTTGATGGCGGGAAACTTTAAATCGCTGTCACCAAGCGTTACTTCAAAAATAAGCAAGGTGATAACTTCCCTGCGGTAACTTTTATGCTACCAGGTATGTACCATCGGTTTCCCTAGTTCTTACCGTGCTATATTTTTGAAATATGAATACCCTGCCTTTTTAGATTTATCTTCATGCAGTAGGCCAGTAGCTAACCACGGCATCATTATGAACAATGCGTACATATATGATCAAGCACTCAAGCCTATGGAACCAGTAATTTATTTTACAGATTAACAAAATTATTATTTGAAAATGAGCTATAAAAATGCTAGCTTAGTATCACGGTGTCACCCAGCTTTTTCATGCTTCCGCGAGAGCTCGTAACGATACATTCTTTCTTTCTTTGTATAGTTCCGATCCACCACTGTGGTGTTGCTTGCGTTTGATGAAGACGGATCACGTAATGCTAATTTATGGACGAAAATGGGGAACTATTTGTATCCGTTACTTTCGTGTTTTATCATCCTTACCAAACTGGATTCAGAGACGGGTCTAAGCAGAAAATATCCTATACCGTTTTCTTCCGACTGGTGCACCCGTTGGGCTCTGGCCTAAATGAGCTCAAAGGCCCAAGCAGGAAAGGAACAAATGGTGTATTTTATGCCAATTGCAGCGTGGCCCGTCTGCGCATCTCCACTAACCTGGGATGCCATGGAGAACTTGAACACGAAAAATGGGCCGTAACTTATTTGGTGGGCCAGCCGAAATCATGGCCGGGGGCTCAACAGATGATATCCTTCTCCTTCTCTCCCTTAGAGCATCTCCAAAAGTAGCTCTAAAATTTGACTCCCTATATAGCTTTTTGGGATTTTTTTTAAAGATATAAATCACTTTAAATGTGTTTCTCTCAAACAAAGTCCCTAAATTTGAGTCCCTGTGTGTGCTCTCCAAAAGTAGGGAGCGAAATGATTAATTTTGAGGATCCTTTATTTTTGGGAGCCATTTAGGGTATCTGTTGAAGTTGATTTTTTAAGTTATAATTCTAAAAATTTAGGGAAGGGAGCTCTTTAGCTCTTTAGCTCTTTAGAGCTTCTCTCGGAGATGCTCTTACACGTCTACCCAAAATCATATATGCAAACCTTAGAGATAGCTGACATCGAAGCATTGTTCATGCCTTATGTGATCCGGTAGTACATTTTAGTTGCTCATATTTTAAGGTCCTGACCGAGCTATACCAAAATTAGAGTTGTAGATGAATTGAGTGTTTAGTTGGGTCATTTGATTTTATTTTGAAATAAAAATTTAAATTTAAATCATTTTATTTTATTATATTATAAACTCAACCAAAATTATTTTGAAACTGGAGCTATACCAAACATGCTCTAAATTGTTCAAATGGATTAATCCGTCTTATTTTAGAGTGCAAATCCTATTCAACATGTATAACTTGGCATTTCATTGTATTATGCCGTAATGACTTCATATGGTGTGCTAGTGAGCCATATGAGTAAGAAAGGCTTAGGCACTTAAACAAGTTATAAAGAATGCAATTTGGCCACGGTGTTTTCATGTATACTTTTAAGCAATACAATTGCGTAGTGTCTAGTGATCAACATGAGATTCGTATTATATTGGATTTACTGATAAATGTGACGCTCATCATAGTGGATTGGTTAGAATACTTACTATACATAGGCAAACCCCAATCAAAGGACTGGTCTTGTAAGTCTATGGTTTCCTCAGACTTAAGATTGTGCGCTGTGAACTCCCTCGCAAGTGGGACTGATCCTGTTGGTACGTTTATCCAAGATTGTGCCGTATTGCAGATATATGAGTTAATTGATCAAATAGACTGAAACAACTTTTCGAGGTCTTTGTTGCAAAACATACTGCGTCGTTGGCTCAACATGGGTTATTGGGTTGTATGTGTCGTGTGGTCATGTATATGAAAGAGTCCAATATGGTGTCCTACTCAGTGGCGAATAGCCTGATTTATGAGCGTTACGTCCGCCAGCAGCAGCGGTGGGCCCAGGTAAGACTGAACCGCTCCTCCCTCCACCGTCGCCGAATTCCAAAGGCGAGAGATACTGAGATACGGCGAGACCGGCACGCCAAGCTGCGTTGCTTGCGCAGCCGGCAGGTGGAGACGTCAAGTGGGATCGGAGTTAACGACTTGGAGGCAGCCGGTAGGCGCCGCGAGCGCGAGTAGCGACGTCTTGTCCGGATCTCAACCCCGCGCCGCGCGGTCCACGACGCCCGCCACTACCATCATTCGCCACCACGGAAAGGAAACGAGAGGAGAAAAACAAACAGGACAAGTGCCGGGCTAGCCGGGCACTGACGGCAATCCCGCCCACCCCCGTATCTGCACCTGGCGCCGCGCCGTTCGCGTGTGCGAGGTGCGGACCCACGCGCGCGCCACCCGACGACTGGTTTCGAGAGGCGGCACGTAGAAGACGCAGACGTCTCTCTCCCTGTCTCCCATTCGTTTTACCATCCGTTTTTTCCCGGGTCTCTTTCGTCCGCGTTTCTCTCTCTCCGCTCACGTCCTTTTCAACGGTCTATAAACAACAATTCACAGCCCCAAACGACGTAGCGTTTACTACGAAACAGCCAGCTGCTGTGCTTGTGCGGCTGAGCAGCGGGGTCTCGCACGGAGTATGATGAACACGTAGATTTGGTGACGCTAATATGTCCGGATTTGATTAGCATCGTGGCCAAACCAAATGCGAGGAACAATGTCAGCCCACGTGAGCACACCAGCCCAACTCCCTCTCGGCGCCATAAATTCCTTCCTCAATAATTGCGTCCCCAAAGTGGGGTGCATCGCGCATCGAAATTGATCCACCCACATATTCAGACGGCAACCCTATATATACCCTAATATTGTTAATTTCAACACACAAATTTTACATGATCTGTTAGGAATTAAATTAACTTTAAAATTTCCTTAAAATACCGCATTCTAAAGAGCGCAGAGTGGATTCTTCGAAGGGCAAGTCGATTCTTAACCCTTTAAGTCCATTTTTCACATGAACTAGAAATCGGCTTGTATTTTATCTCTAGGTTCTAAAGTCGGACAAATAGTATAACGAATTATATTCTATAATGGGTTTCATTGGACCGTTTTTTCTATAATAGGGCTTAGGGAGAGAGCACCTGTTCAATACGAAGAACTCCACTTGTTGATACTCAACTGTGTTTCTGGTCCGCTTTTTATTACTCAAATTTAGAACCGGTTAATTTCGGTCCTTCAACTCTTGGCATTGTTCAAATTTCATCCCTATTAAAACGTAGGCAGTTTTTGATCATGTGACGCCGTGCAACATAAAAAATACATACGAAACGGGAGTAAAAGGGAATTGAGGTAAAGATAGCGTGTGGATTTAGTTTTTTTGACATATTGATTAATATGGTGATGTAATCATTCTTTGAAGTAGATTCCACGTAGAAGTTATGTCAAAAAACCATCTTAGTTTACCATGTGTTTAGTTTAGATAACATAGTGAGATGATGGAACAGGACGAGTTCATTTTTGAAACTGTTTGCTGAGGGATGAGGTGAAATGTGATATCCTACCGGAGAATATTCGGGAAATATTCTGCGAAAATAGGGATGCTTCTGCCCTAAAAAACGAGCAGACGGAGCCATCCCATTTTTCTCCCGTGAGACTCCGTCCGCTCCAAACGGTCACGCATGGCAGCAGCGGGTGCGCGGAGGCACCGAGAACGGGGCTGCAGGTGGGGCGGAGCGGCCGGGGCTGAGCATCACGAGCGCGCAGAGCAGCCAGGAGCGGAGCGGAGGTGGGGTTGCGGGCGGAGATGCCGGAGGAGGGGCGGAGCTGCCGAAGAAGCTACTGCTTGCTGATTCTGGGTGGTTAAGGCTAGACATAGCTGGTGAGTCCTAAAAAATACTGTCATTAAAATTGTCATCAACATATTTCTCTCGATCCATCAACTAAACATAAAACTAAGACATCCTTATCCCATAACTAAACATGAGATGGAATGATCTCATCTAAAAAAACTGAAATCATACTGTCCCATCACACACTTTGTTTCTAAACAAACACACGGATAGTGTGAAAAATTATATATGAACGGTTTTAAGAGCTAAGAGACATCAGCGTCCATATCATAATTACGGAGTGGAAATCGGACCAAGACCGTACTTAAGGACCAAAAGCGATTTTCTCTCTCTTTTTGCAGTTTCGATTGAGAAGAATTTTAAAATGGGAGACGCCTCAACCACTATGAAATCTGGCCTTTTAAATCAATCTGCACAGCCACCCCAGGTTAGATTGCATACGACGGCAAAGGCGTAGTTTTGAGTCTATCTGATTGTGCAGAGC
>KE371629.1:323932-338532 GCA_000418225.1 Zizania latifolia | reverse complement strand
CAGTCGGCGCGTGGCCGTTGATCTTAGATCAACGGCCAGCGTCACTCGGACCGTTTTGAGCCTAGGCAGGGGAGCAAATTTGTGGCCCAGGCCTAGGTTGCGGCCTGCCCACGCGCGCAGCGCCTTGGGCTCGGGCCGATTTCAATCGTGAGCCAGGCAAATTTTCACTGTGTGGGCCGAATTCTTTTTCCTTTTTCAGAATTTTCAGTATTCATTTTCTGTTTTCTATTTTCTAGAAATTAAGAAATTGATCCAAAACTAAGATAAAATAAGTTTAGGCTGCAGGTAAAATTTTGGTTAAATTAGTATTCACTCAGTGGCAATATTCTGAATTTTGAGAATTTTTCTGATTAAATTTGGTCCAACGACAATATTTAATTGGAAAATAGTTCATTTATAATTTTGATTAAGTTTAAATTTAGAATTTTTGCTGCTGTTTTATTAATGTAAGAATTTCATTTAAGTCTTCCGCTGTGTTTTTTACACTATTTTAAATATTTTCTGTTCGTCCACTTTATTAATTATTATTTATTTTTCTGATTAAATTAGAACCAACGGGAAGATTTAATTAGGAGGATGAATAATTTTTTGTTACAGTAATAATTTTATCTACTGACTAATGTTGTTAATAAAATTATTATGATTAAGTTAAGTTAAGTTAATTGTATTTCTGCCAATGGTGATGTAGAATTAATTTTTCTTTTAAGTTGTTACATGTCTAAATTTGACCAACGTTAAGTTTTTTCATGTACTATATTATGTTTTCTTATCAGGCAACATGCTTAGTCAGCTCTTCTCTATTGAGCCACTCAATGGAGAGAACTACGGTTCTTGGAGAGAAAATATTGAGATAGCGCTTGCGCTATGCGACATAAATCTTGCACTGACACATGATCGTCCCGTTAAGCCTTCGGAGCCTGTGATTCATGATGGTGAGAGTCAGGAGGCTTTCGCCACTAGATCACGGGACTTCGCTGAAGTAAGAATGAAGTACGACATCGATCGTACTAAGTGGGATCAGTCCAATCATAAGTGTCTCATGATTATTAAGAGCTCCATCATGAAAGCAATAAGAGGATTCATCCCACCATGTGAGACCGTTAAGGAGTACCTTAAGAAAGTGGAAAGTCAGTATACTGGCTCTTCAAAGGCGTACGCAAGTACCCTCATTAAGAAGCTTGTGACTGAGAAGTACAATGGCGGTGGGGTAAGAGAGCACATTCTAAGAATGAGCAACAAGGCTTCCAAACTTAAGCCAATAGACATGGGGCTCAAGGATGACTTTATTGTCTATTTGATCATAGTGTCTCTTTCTAAGGACTTTGATGCATTTGTTATCAACTACAACTCGTAGCTTGAGTGCTAGAGTATTGAGAAACTGATCTCCTTATATGTGCAAGAGGAGGAGAGGATTAAGGAGGCATGTGATAATTCAGTTAACCATGTGCATCACAACAATGGGAAGAAGAACCATTCTAATTTTTCTCCTAAGAAGCATTACAAGAATTATTCTAATGATGCTAAGGACTCCTCTTCTAAGCCACGTGGAAAGGCTCCCATGAAGGAACACGACGTCCCTAAGGACGTCTGCAGACATTGTAAGAAGGAGGGACATCACATAAAAGACTGTGTTGAGTTTCTCAAATGGATGAACAGAAATGGTAAGAATAAAATTACATCTATAGATGAATCTCTGTATTTAGAATTCTCAAGTTCTACTTGGTGGATTGACTCAGGTGCAACTATTCATATTTCTAATTCTTTACAGCGATTTGCTACGACGAGAACATTAGCAAGAAGAGAAAAAATAATTAGAGTAGCGAACGGCATCGAAGCAGAAGTTGAAGCCATTAGAGAACTCCCATTAGAAATAAACAATGGATTTACTATTCATTTGCACGATGTCCTCTATGTACCTTCCATGAGAAGGAATTTAATTTCAGTATCTTGTTTAGATAATTGTGGTTTTGATTGTCTTTTTGGTAACAAACAATGTTCTATTTTATTTGATAATAAAGTTATTGGTCTTGCCTTCGAGCATGACAAGGTTTATTTGCTTTCTCTGAATGAGTCTGTGAATGTTGTAAGTGTTGAAAATGTCTCCTCGTCTGTAAATAAGAATAAGCGTAAAAGAATCGATGACGTATCATTATGGCACTGTCGTTTAGGCCATATTTTGAGGGGAGGATTGAACGTTTAGTTCAGGAATCAATTCTTCCGCCATTAGAATTTTCAGACTTTGAGCAATGTATCAATTGCATTAAAGACAAATACGTCAAACAAATTAAGAAAGACGCAAAGCGAAGCGCAGAAATTTTAGAAATAATTCACACGGATGCTTACGGTCCGTTTCTTGTGATGTCTGTAGATGGTTATAACTTATTCATAACATTTACAGACGATTATTCGCGATATGGCTATATTTATCCAATTAAAGAGTGATCAGAAGCTTTGGATAAATTTAAGAAGTATGCTAAGTTATTCCACTCTACCGATTAATTTATGGATAGAGATGTTAAAAACCGCAATTCATATTCTTAATCGGCTCCTTACTAAGTCGGTGCCTAAAACACCGTATGAACTGTGGACTGGACAAAAACCCTCACTTAATTATCTAACAGTGTGGGGCTATCGTGCTGAGGATAAGATATTTAACCTAAATATTAGTAAGTTAGATTCTAAGATAGTAAGTTGCCATTTTATTGGCTATCCAGATAAATCTAAGGGTTTATGTTTCTATTGTCCTGATCGACATACTAAGTTTGTAAAAATGAGACGCGGTCTTTTTAGAAGACGCAATGATCAGGAGGAGTACGGTGTTTCGAGAGATTAGCCTTGAAGAGAAGCGGGTCTGTGTACCCACTCCTATAATTCAAGAGCCAATTATTCATGTGCCTATAGTAGAACCAATTTATGCAGCACCTGTGGTTGGATCTTCTTCAGCAACACCTATTGTTCATGAGGCTCCTGGTATACAGGAACCTGAAGTTCCAGATGTTGTTAATAAACAAGAAGAAGAACAGCCCCCATACTTAGAAAATGATGTGCCGAACCAAGAGAACTTCGGAAGATCACAAAGAGTGAGAATGTCAGCTATTCCTGACGATTATGAGGTTTATATGAGTGAAGAAATTCAAACGATCCCGCCTCTTTTGAAGAAGCCATGAGAAGGCCCCACTCATCTAAATGGATTGAGGCTATAGAAGATAAGATGAGATCCATGAGTACCAATAAAGTTTAGAAATTAAAAAAAAATCTAAAGGAGCCAAAACAATAGGCTGTAAATGGGTCTATAAGATTAAATGTGACTCAAGAGAATATCGATAGATTTAAGGCAAGATTCGTGGCAAAAGACTTCACTCAAAGAGAATGAATAGATTACAATGAGACATTTTTCATCTGTCTCATCTAAGGATTCATTCATAATCATCATGGCATTAGTGGCACATTATGACTTAGAACTACATCAGATGGATGTAGAGACGACATTTCTCAATGGGGATTTATATGAGAATGTCTATATGGTACAACCCAAGGGTTTTATCATAGAATGGAAAGAAAATTTGGGATGCCATTTAACTAAGTCATAATGGATTAAAACAGGCCTCTAGGCAATGGTACCTCAAATTTAATGAAACCATAAGAAAATTTAGGTTTAAGGAAAATAAAGAGGACAACTGTATTTATGCTAAGTTTAAGAATGAAAAATTTATTTTTCTTGTCTTGTATGTGATGACATTTTACTTGCAAGTAGCGATGTCAGTCTACTATTAGAAACTAAGATGCTTTTATCCTCACATTTTGATATGAAGGATCTTTATGAAGCTTCTTATGTATTAGGAATTAAGATTCACCGAGATAGAAATAAGGGGTATTAAGATCATCACAGAAGACATACTTAGAAAAGATTATAAGGAAATACAGTATACATGCGTGTAAACCTTCGCCTGCTCCGATAGTCAAGATTAATAAGTTTGAGAATTTTTAATGTCCTAGGAACCAATATGAAATTGATCAAATGAAGTCGGTTCCATATTCTTCTATTGTCGGAAGCTTGATGTATGCTCAAGTTTACACTCGCCCTGACTTAGCTTTTGCTACCGGGATGCTTGGCAGATATCAGAAAAATCCAAGTTTAGATCACTGAAAAGGAGTTAAGAAAGCGTACGATATATACAAGACACAAAATGTCTCATGCTAACGTATGAAAAATCAGATACCCTTGAGATAGTGGGTTATTCAGATTCAGACTTTACGGGATGTATGGATACTGAGAAATCCACGTCAGGTTACATATTCACACTCACAAATAGAGTTGTTTCGTGAAAAAGCTCCAAACAGACCGTCACTGCATCTTCAACGATGTATGCCGAGTTTGTAGCATGTTATGAGGTCACCGGATAGGCATTATGGTTTAAAAAGTTTATTCTCGGTCTTAGAGTGGTCAACAGCATTAAAAAACCACTTAAATTATAATGTGACAATGAGCCAGCAGTATTGCCCTCCCATAATAACAAGAATAGTGGTGCTGCCAAACATATCAACATGAAGTACTATGTTATTAAGGAGAAAATATAAGATCAAACTATTAGTCTTGAGCATATAAGTACCAAGCAAATGTTTGCGGATCCATTCACTAAAGGCTTGCCACCCAATGTGTTCAGAGAACATTTAGCCGGCATGGGTTTAACGGAAAGCCTGTGATCTTTGGATTCTAAGGGCCCAAAATAAGTTAAGAATATGTTTCAGAATAGAATAGTACATTATAGTTGTTGAGTCCCATAGTATTTAATTGACTATTATGATACAACATGCTATATGCATTGATCTGTGATGGAACATGTATTGAGCTAAGTTTAGGTTAAGCATTAAATAGAGATCTAGGCGGAGAATGTTGGTTAAGATCTCTCGGGAGGAGAGGGAGACCAAGTCCCTCTCCTCCCCGAGCCCTAATCTCACGAGCCCTGATCGGGGGCGTCCCAACCGAATATGGTTGAGGGTCCCCGTTGCGTAGCGCACAATAGAAAGGAGAGGCCGACGCACACGAACGGTTGTTGTTCGTGTACCCATATTCCGCCTTACACCCCTAATGCGACCCGATCTCTGTGTGTGTGCGCTGAAACGGCGGGAAGTCTTCCTCGGCTGCTACCCTATTGACATCATCGCCGGATGGACTCTGACACCACCAACGCACGCTGGCGCCATGGCGTCATCCTCGTCCACCAAACCCAAAGGTACCCTAGCAATCCACTAAGCTAAGTATATCACTTCGACGACAGTGAGAAATTGACAATCGCAACATTTTACCACTAAGCTCATCCGTGTACTCCCCTACATCAAGGAGAAGGCTACCATCCACTCCATCTAGTATGCCACTGCTTGATTGATGGTATCGACTATTGATCTCTTTTCGATGTAACAATCATTATACGTGCTGTTGGACCGAGACGCGCCAGGAGAGTGTGATGGCGCTCAGGTCATATTATGCGCACGGTGACGACCCTCGCGCTGCGTATTATATCTCGCAAAGCGAGAGATATATATATAAGTCTTACAAGGCTGTTTCCGCATAAGACAACTGTGGCAAGCTTGACGACGACGCGCGTCGCGTCCCGTCCTTCACGCTCGACGACGACGAGTCGACGCGCAAACCCCGGTGCCGAGAGCTTAAAAAAAACGAGTAGTACGAGCAAAACGGCAAAAATCGACGAGTTATACACGTCTATACACTAGCAACCGGCGTAAACGATCCGTTAGTCGATGGCGCAGCTGGAAATCGGCGCCTTCTGCGGGGCGTGTCAGGGGTGGATGGAGACGGGCCCCGCCATGGCAGCGATAGCAGCCGCGAGGCGGAGGCGGAACGCGCCGCGCTAACCGGTGTCCCCACCTATTATTCCCCGCCCACCGACCCCAACCAGACCAATAGTGGCCAAGAAAGCGTGGACGCGGCTCTCACGAGGACCACGTCGCATCGCGCGGCCGTGCCCGCCATGTAAAGGAGGTGCGCCGTGCGCGCTCGGTTGTTTGCTTCTTTTCTTTCCGCTACAATTCACACTTTCACACCGGGCGAGACCGCGAGAGCGCGAGAAAGCTCCTCTCTTTATGCAGTGAATGCACTTGCAGCCTTTGTGGGCTTTCCGGTGGGTAGTGGTTTCGGTTCTTATTTGTGTCAAAATACACACACATATAATAAGTACTTGCTTATAAAATAATTTATTTTTATCTCTTCAGGTTTGTCTAAAAAGATATATATCTTTTTATCTATTATTAGACAAAAAAACTAATATTTTGTTAATTCAATATCTTTCTCTATCCTTACATGTTACTTCGCATTGATTTTCATTGAAAGACCCCTATGTTTTCTGAAAATAATAAAAGAATTGACAAAATTCATAATTTTTTTACCACGGAGTAAAAGCTGGATCACACATGGCCCTTTTCCACGACATTAATAACACGGCATAAGAAAAACGACGAGGACTTTTGTTTTCTTCCTCTCAAAAGGTGATCAGGGGAAGAGAAAAATATTTTTCATTCTTAACGGAGAAAATTCAGCTACCTTATGTTTCGTCGATTTTTTCTGCAAAAATCCCTCGTACAACGGAGCACAAAACGGTTAAAAAAGAAAGCAAGCTTCTTGTATATATTACTTCGACAGTACCTTTTTCGGACTCGCTTCTATGCGCTCGGGCTTTCGTCGGCTCAGGAAAATGTGGGCGGACTGATCAATCGCGTTAATAACGCCTGTCTCCACGCGGGTACCCCGTCTGAATTACTCAAGTATCGTGCTCTGAGGACATGGTGGGGCAGGTGAGCTACGGCAATCGTGCCGACAAATCACGGCAAGGTTCTTATCACGAAGGAATACGAGCAGTACGACGCGTATCACCATCCGCACTACTGGGCGAACGGATACGTCGACGAGTAACTACTGTACTCCTGCTACGTTCCAAGCGACGTAGGCCCAACCCCACAGGGCGGACGCCGCGCTGGCCGAGGATATCCGGTCAAAACCGGCCGGGCGGGCGCGTCCATGCCGCTCGCCAGTCGCCACCCCCACCACACACACACCTTTCCCACCACGTGCGGCACGGCCCGACCTGCTCCCATCACCGCGACACGGCATCTCTGCTCCGCGCCCTCCCGCGCTGGGCGGGACCCACCCGCCCGGCTCTGACTCGCGCGCTGCCCCAGACGTACGTCGTCTCACCCGTCCCATCGCTGCAGCGCGCGTCCAGACGACGACGGAGTCTGGCCCGCTCGACGGCACCGCGCGATTCGATTCGTACTCACCGTCTCCCCCACCTCGCGCGCGCGGACGTGTAACGCTGAACGTTCCGCTCTGCGGCCCTTCTTTATTAAATTACCTCGTGCCGCGGCGCCTTCTGTTTATACGGACACGACCAAAGCGCAGGCAGGCCGCCAGGGCAGCACGGTGGACGGTAAGTTTGGCAGGCAGGCAGTCGCCGCTGGGCACAGAGTATGGCAAAGCAGGCTTTTATAACGGTGTGGGGACTGGCTGAGGACGACGAGCGGCCAGCGGGGGTGGGTGCGGCGCCGTGCGCTCGGGCCTGTGCAGCGTAAGGCTCGTGGTAAGGTGACATCACGGCGAGCGCGGTGTGACACGTGAGGGCGGTGCAGGTGCAGGCGTGCAGCAGGGTTCTGTGGGCTACGGCCTCAGTCAATCTGTGCCAGCGGCGCGGGTCATGTTTGGTGACGGCCTGATCACTGCTACGGGCAGCGCAAAATGTGGTGATACGGACGGGATCGTCGTCGGCCTGACCCATGCGTGCACGGCGTGTGATATGGCCTCAGCTACGTACGCACACAGCGTCATATGATAAAGACAAGACCTTTGATTCCTGCCGTTCTCCCAAAGCGTAGGTGTTTAAAGATGCTACACGTATCTGGTAGCCGGACCCACTCAATTCAGAGCTATAAAAAGATTTGTCCCAACAAATGTGACTAAACAAAATATTTTCTTCGGTAATGTAAATACTATTCCGCCCAGATACAACCTCTAATAGAACTATCAAATATCTCAATATGAAATTATGCTTGGTGACTAACGGATACCTGTCGGACGGGTGCGGATCAAAAAAATTTCTTTTCTCCGTACGAGCGACTGCAGACTTCTGCAATCTGCCTCCAAAGAGAGCCAAGTTCCTAAATCAGCGCCCGATGGATATCACTTTCCGATGCCTTTCGGCGCCAGTACGCCATAAATCACGAATCACCCCCGCCCACCTCCCAGGGCGCGTAAAGTCGAAGAGAGAGAGAGAGAGAGAGCCCGGCGTAATCACCCCACACCGAACGCCGTACCCGCCACCCATACCAACTGGATCCCTCACCGCCCTGGGCCCCGTCGCCTTCATGATCGGCGATGCGCCACACGCGTCCCACCCCACCCGCCCGTGCTGTCCCCCACGCAACGACACGCCACGCCTCCTCCGACGCGCACCTGCGAGCAATCAGTCGTCGACGCGTCTCCCAGGCAGAGCTCTCACGCGTGGTTCTCTCCCTGCTTGCTGCCGTGCGCTGCAGCTGACATGTGGAGACCCACGACACACGTTAGCTCGCGAATGAATTGTACAATTCTTGTTACTGATCTGTTTCTGCTCCAAAGTTTCCTTAACAAAATCTACTTTTTATATAAACTTTATAAATGAGCAGTGATAATATACTATAAAGAGTATATAAGGAGTATTAGAGTAATAAAATATTTTAATTTTACCATTGAGGAATATATTATAATTAGTACAATTTACAGTAATAATGTGGACTATTTAAAAAACCGAAAGATTTTAGGAATGAATGCGAGAGCCGGACCATTGTGGCTGTGCGAGCTAGACCACGTCGTACCGCCGGTGCCGACGCCCGCCTTTATTCCTCGCGGCGAGCAAACGACAAAAACAGTCTCCGTGGGGAGGAGGACGACAGGACGGTGCAGGCAGGAGGCATGCAGGAATCACTGACACGGTGGTCCAACCAACCGTGGCCCCACACGGACATGGAATGGGTGCTGTTCCAGCGTCGCTGCAACTCCTGCAAGCTCGCCGCTGTTCGCACCTGTGGGTGCAGGCGAAGCCATGACTCCTGCCTGACTCGTGAGGGTGGAGTCGTAACTGGTAGGGCTGGCGTCATGCGTGCGGATCGCGAGAAGATCACAAGGGAAAAGCAAGGACTCGTCTCATGGAGGCGGTGCGTGTACAGCGATTGGAGCGTGCTGATAGCAGGCTAGGGAGCCTGCGACACGTCACGTCGCGCGGCGGCTGGGACGTGCTCCCCCCGGCCATCAGTCCAAACCCCAAACCAACTTCGTCTTTATACGGCTACACGAGAGACTCTCCTCATTTTACGAGGTGAGGCACCGTGTAGAATACTCGTTCACGATCCGTTGATGAAAACCTGAAGAGGCAGCCGGCAGTTCGCAGTCTCGCAGAGCAAAATAGCGAACCGGAGATCACACCTCGCCGCGCGCGCACCCACACGACACGCCTTGCGCCGCCGCAAATAGCCAGCTTGTAGCTAGCTGTTCGTAGGTTAGATGGAGCCCATCCTACGGGGAACGGCGAGCCAAAACGACGGCGGCGGCGGCGGCGGCGGCGGTGGGAGGGGTGGGGGAGTCGAGGCGCACTACAGGGGCGTGAGGAAGCGGCCGTGGGGCCGGTACGCGGCGGAGATCCGCGACCCGTGGAAGAAGACGCGGGTGTGGCTGGGCACCTTCGACACCCCAGTGGAAGCCGCGCTCGCCTACGACCGCGCCGCACGCACGCTCCGCGGCGCCAAGGCCAAGACCAACTTCCCCGATAACCCGCATGCTCACCGGCGCCACCTCCTCGACATGACACACCTGCGTCCGCCGCTCCCGCCGCAGCCTGCGGCTCCGTTCGGCCGCGTCGACGTCAACTTCCCATCTCCATGGAACTTCGTCTACCTCCCGCCGCCGGGCGCGCCAGCAGCGCAGCTTCCATCGTCAGCGCCTCCGTCGGCCGCCGCCCCGCCGTCGACGGCGCTTGAGCTTGGGTCTGGTCCCAGGCCGGGCGGGCTCCAGTTCGACCTCAACGAGCCGCCGCCGCCGCCGCTGTTCGGATCGTGATGTGACCGTAGCGTAGTCCTCTACTACTGTCGAGGCAGGGGCGCTGCCGCACTGATCACGAACTGAGGAGTTCATTGCCCGGCTAGCTGTGCTGTATATAGCTATTTAAGGAAAGTTTGGAATTGTCTTCCTGGCAATTGCCTTTCTTTTGTTGTTTTAAGCATTTATGTTCCTCGTGCCTTGTCGGTAATGATGTGTTTGTTTTATCGAAGGTGGCGAGGCGTTTAAGTGCCGTAAAAAAAATCTGGTCTTTGCAGTTGTGATAGCCTCCTGATACAACAACGACTCGCCGCGGAAGAGCTAGCTGTCGGGCGCCGTGAGGGGACGAGGGGCGCGCGCCAGGTGGTTGTACCTTCCCGTCAGGCGCACTCGATCCATGGACCATGTCCCCTGTTATTACCACCTGCACATGCGCGATCTTGCAGATAATTTGCATGCGCGAAATAATAAGAGGACTAGCTGCTTCCCAGTAGCTTGCAATGTGTACTGGAATAACTGGATAGTGCGGCATCACAGCAGCCTGAACCCTGAAGACGACATCACAGAGACCAGTATGGTCTATGCTCCATTTTGGTACGGATCTGTTTGGTTTAAGAAAATAATAGGATATCATCGAACTATTCTTGTTTTATGTGATAGGATGATCTCACTTTGTTAAGTATGTGGTCAGCATCTTCATCCTAGCTTCGTTCAGCCGCTGGCACACCCTGTCTAGCCATCGGACACGCTTGTAACCCGCCGCCGCTTAAACTCAGCATGCACACATGAGGTAGGACAAGCTCGCCGACTTTTTTTAGATGAGTTTATTCTAGATTTAGGAGAATTATTTCTCCTTAGGGTTTATCACATCGCACTAGTCATTTAGCCAAATAAACTTAAAAGTAAAAGTAAGATTGTTCCATCCCATGCTACGAACCGAACGTCACCTTAGCATGTATATTTTGGTTTTTGTTTTATAGTGTAGCACTCATGAAATAAAATTCTAATCCGAAAGAGCCCTAAACTAGTTTTTATGGTGAGGAGTTTGAAACCCACCAATTTATTTCCTCTCCAATGCGGTGACTGCGAGAGCCAACCAATGCATTCATTGCCTGCCCTGCAGCCGCGGAACTACATAGAGAGATATTAATTGTAGAACCAGAAACTCTGCAACCTTAAGACAACATGGTCGATGCAGATGAACAGCGTGCGTACGTCGAACAGTGTCCTTCCTTTTTCCCGATCGTGAGTTCAGCTCTCGTTTCTGCTATGCTCTGGTTACTACTCCAAGACGCACTCACGGATTAATCAGTCTGCTCTCTTATCCCAGCAATCCTTCATTGGACCAGTTTTTTTATTACAGACTATATATAATCAGAAGATACGTGTAGATTAGTAAAGAAAACTAATTTAATGGTAAGATTTTAGATGTGTATTCTTTCTAATAGACATGGCTAAAAAACAAATAACAACAAAAAACTTCCAAATTAATTCTAAAATCAATCGCAGGAAGACTAGGACGCGAGAAGGCCCAGATTATTTGCGCCCACAGAAAAGAGTAGAGGTTGCCTTTTTTAGTCCAACAAACTGGGCTGAGCGGTGAGGCGCGTCCAACTCCAATACGAGCCTTAGAAATAGGCTGAATTGTAATGGGCTCATTGGCGAGTACTAACTTATTTTGAAACATCTTGCTATTTCCCTAATGGCACAAAATTTTCCTTTTTGGTTTTTCGTATGGTCTATTTTGCTAGAGCTATATTGAAACTGCTTTTTAAACAAATAAGAAATTATCTGTCTATGGAACGGAGAGATATATTACAAAAGGGACTCCTAACTCGCACCATAATTCAAATATAGCAAAATGACTAATCCCAAGCACGCAAATAAATTACAGATACTAGTCGTCGACCTGTATATCTTACGGCCTCTTGTTAAAAGTTTTTTAATGATTTAATAAATTCCCAAACCAGTATTTAATAAATATAAGGTTGTACTCAGTTAGAGATTGACCGTTCCAATGTTTTATTAATAAAAATTTAGCTATACTTGGATTGGAGCCTCAACTATAGTTTTTATGATTTAATAACTACAAATTTTCAATTGGCTCTCTGCCTCTCCCTCTGCCTCTGCCTGTATGGTGGTACGGTGGAGTCTGTGCAAGAACACACATCTCAACTTAAACACAACACCCATTTTCCATCTAGCTCATTGCAAAACGAATGTATTGAACACACCAGAAACTTGGAGGTGGCCACTGCACGGAGAATCCGATCGTGGTCAGAAGGCCGGTCAAAGCCGGGGCGACGTACGATTTGTTTAAGCAGGGGGATGTCACGGACAGAGGGGGCACCTCCCCCGCGATCCGTGCGCCCAAAGCTTACATGTGTGTATCTGTTCTCTAATCCTGATTCGTTGCAATATAGTCACAGTTCCAACCTGTGCAACTTCTAGTTGCTACACTAGTACACCTTTGATCACGTGGCTTATGCTAGAAGAAAATTGGATGTGCTGGTAGGAAAAAATCTCCGGCAATTTTATAATGAAAAATAACTTTAAAACAATATCTTTATATTTATATCTATAACAATCCAATAGTTAAAACTGAAAAAAATGATTAAAAAACTTTCATACGCCCTTTGGAAGAGTATTTTTAAAGAAATTTTCGAAATTCTAGTTTAATTTCTATAAAAATCACGTGAAATTCTTGTGTTTGAAAAGAGCCGTCGGCAGTAGTTCAGCAGTATCTTTTAAGCCGCAACCCTCGTAATGTCCTTTCACGTTCAGCTTTTTATGATTGCCAGCCTCCACGCGACGATGAGTAGCAGAAAAATGATCTAAGTAAATTTTGGTTATACTGGCCACTGCCTGCAGTAAGTACGAGCTGTTTCCAAACATCGATCCAATTTACCACCTGTTCCAATGCAGTAAGTACAGTATTTCTCTTCTGTACAGATCTAAACACGGAGTTTTTGGTGTTGATAGCGACCCGTTTAAATTAACGGATGCGAAATACTCCAAAGTCCTACTCAAAAGTACAGCTAGCCTGCGACATCTTTACCTACCGGGCTACCCTAGGCTGCAACAGGCGGGCGCCTCAAGTGACCTCCTGATTTGCAATTCGCAAGTCGCAAGATGATCGCCACGATTGCACGGTTGTCTTTGGCGGGTGTAGGACGGCCAGACCCTAGCATGCATGCGTGAGCGTTCTTAATTGGTTTTCTCTTGCACCCCAAAAGGCTCCAGTTTTTTGCGTGTTAGTTATACTCTAGGCGTTCTTAACACATGAACGAGCCTAAAACATGAATAAAACATAATTGTGTAAATATTAAAAATTAATGTGACAACTGGCATTAAAGTTAGAAGAAGAGACATGGTGTCGATCTCGTTAGTTGGTGCATGCGCGTAAGCGCCAAGCGGGGGAACGTTTTTCGATCGCTAATATATGCGGTGCCGCTGATCACTTGAGTTCGGGTGTTGTATATATGTTGTACGCCCAGCCCCTATCGGGATATGATCATTTGTAGGTCTAATCCGAGATTAATCCTAACATTGCCATTATATGTGCAAATGCGTAGAGTGATTTGGACCACGCTCGTACTGTCACTAGGCATTGCATTGGCTTTTAACCGAAGAATAGTTTGGGCGCTACTCCTGTCTTTCTCTGCTGTGGTTCCAACATCTAGAGTGGTCGTCACATGGTGTTTTTTTTGAAGGTTTGTTTGGCTTGGCACGAACGCGTAAGAAATTCATAGACTCAAGGTTTGTAAAAATGTGAGAAATTCAAAGTAGTACGTATTTTTAATAGAATGGCAGGAGCTCTCGTATAAAAGCAAGATTAGAGGATAACAACTCAATCGATTGGAGGCTTCCATTAGAAAAACGGTTAGAAATTTAGATTACACGGAATCACGGGTTACTTCAGAGAACCGGGAAGGATCAACTTATTAAGAGCCACTCAAATCTCCCAAGTTTAGCTCTTCAAAAATTTTGGAAGCCACTTGATGCCGGTAGACTTTCTCCTTGAAACGTTTGAAATGTTCTTCCGTTTCTTCCTTTCTAGACGTTCCACCAAATTTGACTTGAGGCCGTAGTGGCTTTTTTGCGCCTGCTTTGAACCAATAGCTTTGATACCACATTCTTTTCTGCTCAAACTTAATTTCTGATAAACAACCTAGAAATGATTATATCTGATTTAATTGTAATGGAGGGAGCAGGTATTTGTAGTATTAATAGAGATGCATATCTCTGATAGACATTGTTTATAACTAGCACTGTGGCTTTACAAGCACCATAGATGCCTGTTTGGATCAAATCAATTTTGAAGGAATTCTAGAGAATTGTGTTCCTACGATTTCTTTTCCTTTGGGAGTGTTTGGATCACAGGGAAGCTTCCTTCAAAATCCTTTAGAAAGATACATGTCGACGGGTGGTCGGACAATCCTCCTCGGGGGTGGTCCGAGGGGGTGATTTGTGATGGCAGGGAAGCGCTGCACTCAAGACCCGATGGTTGCACAGCTCGTAT
>KE371629.1:309817-321154 GCA_000418225.1 Zizania latifolia | reverse complement strand
TGAAAATTATCCAAAAATTGTTAGTATTAAATTCACTCATTTAATGCTTAGATAACTGTTTAAACTTTATTTACTTTATAGTTTTTTTATCTTTCACAACCTATTTGAAATGAGCCTATGAAAAGACTTAGGTTTTGTCAAATTGATCACTGACTGGTTAGTGTCGAAAACCATAATTGATTGGCCTAGCTAGCCGGTACGACAACCAAGAGGGGATCTAGATGGGATGGGTGTGAGCGCTTTCATCATTTCACGTTGTTCTATTTCTACGATGTCCTCGCTTTCAGCGTTTAATTAGTGTAAGTGACACTCTCCAAATTACCCTAGGTTTTGATTTGGGTTTTGGATGGATGCAGCCTGGTTTTGACGCCGGCATCACGCGCGGTGGAGGCTGCCTGTCATTAGGCCTCGGCAGGCAGCGGCGTGGGTAAACTAAAACTAACAGCGCCATAGGCTGTGGCTTTTGGGGGCTGTCACATGCGCACGTTCGTTGGGGGTGGGGCGGTGCCTCGTTACGCGTAAACAATCGCGGCGCGTCAGTGGGTTAATTGCGGCGTTTATCAGCGGTTAACAACGCGAGCGGCTACGCGCGCGCGCAAATGCTACACAGCAGCAGCTAGCAGAATCAAACTGGTTTTAGTTTCAGGAAATTACGATTCTTTTCTGTACCTTTCTCTTGATTCTGCGTCGATTTGTACGACTCTGTGAGTGACAGTGTGTCGATGACTTCAGTAAGTAGTAAGTATAGCTGTTAGCTGGTGGTGTAATATGTGCGTTATGATCCTTTTCACTTTGTTCTACTGAGCTTTTGAGAATTGGGCATGATGTGCTAAGACGATTTGATTTGGACCGCTGCAGGCTGATGGGGAAGGTGGCATCTGATAAATGTCACAAATGGGTCTTCAAGGAACCTTCTGAATGCGAGACCAACATTGGCAACTACTGGCAGAGCTCTTTTGATGCCGTATGTACCATCACCTGCACCCTCCTGCCCCGGTTCTCTCTCTTACTTCAGTCTCTGCCCTGCTTTTAGTGGAGGGCAGCTTACTAGTGCCAATGCTGTAGTAGTACACCACATTAATCACTTGCAAAAACAAGCTCAGCAACATGCTCAACAGGCGCTGCCAACACTGCCACGAAAACAGTAACAGGTTTCAAGTTTTTACGGCAAGAAATGAGGCAAAAACGTAACAAGCGGTAAAAGAGATGGTCGAGAGATCGAAATGTCTCTGGGGGGTTCTCAGACTTTGCATCAAATCAGCCAGTCTGCTCCCCGGAAAGAAGAGAAGAATTGGATGCTTTGAGCGAGAATTGCGCCTCAGGAGAATCGGAAATCACCAAGAATTAACGCTACGATCACAGTCATGGCTAGGCTAGCCTTTATTCCTATCTGCACTTACCCAATTCCCTCTCCGCTTTCGCTTTTGCAGCTTCCCCCGGAATGGACTGATCAGTTCGCCTCAGGCATCCAGGCATGCAATGTCCCAGCCTTAACGCTATACTGTTCATCTCTTTTACTTGCCTTAGTTTCTGATCAATTGGTGATCCTAAACTTGGCTTAATTTACTTGCAGACAATAGCTGTGATCCAAGCTGGCCATGGCCTTCTTCAGCTGGGCTCTTGCAAGATTGTGAGTATAGACTATAGAGTACAGCTATAGCCTATATGGCTATATGCTAAGACATCTCTTGTTTTTTTTTTCATTTCCTTGACTCGTTTTTGTCGTTTTCGTCAAAGACGCTGACGTGGACGTTTGAGCATTAAGGAACGTACGCTACTGTGCGCAGTTACCCGAGGACCTGCACTTCGTGCTGCGGATGCGACACATGTTCGAGTCGCTCGGTTACCAGTCGGGCTTCTTCCTGTCCCAGCTCTTCTCCTCGTCGCGGGGCACCTCGCCGTCGCCGTCCTTCCCGCTGAAGCAGCTGCCGCAGGCGCGTCCGCCGCCTCAGTTGTTTAACTGGCCGGGACAGCCGCAGCTCCCACCCGCCTCCACGTCACCGCTGTTCCCGCCAGGACCGGCCGCATTCCACACGTCCCGGCCGATGCTGCCGTTCTCGGGTGGTGGTGGCGGCGGCAACAAGGACGAGAGCCATATGTTCCACCTACCGCCGGCTCACCAAGCCGAGCTGCCAAGCATGGACGAGGACCAGCAGCCGATGGCTCCCGGAGGAGAGGCGCCCGAAGGCGATCTTAAGTGGCCCAACGGGCTGTCGTTCTTCACCGCGCTGACCGGCCGCTCAGACGACGCGAAGCTCCTGTTCAGCGGCGGCGGCGGCGGCGGCGCCGGGGAGGGAAATACGACAGCACAGGACGCGCAGTCCGGACACGGCGGCGCCGAGAACGTGGAGTACCTGAGCCTGGAGAGCCACTCGAACAAGGCGAGGAGGATGGAGAGCGCCCAGAGCACAAAGTTCAAGAGGAGCTTCACCTTGCCGGCGAGGATGAGCTCATCCACTTCCCCGTTCCCGTCGATGTCGGCCTCGACGGCGGCGCCGGCGCAGCAGCATCAAGGGATGGAGTACAGAGGGCCACACGAGGGCGGCGTCTACTCGGACCTAATGGAGACGTTCTTGGAGTAGCGTACGTACCATGCGGCATGCACGATCAAGCGATCTTTACAAGAAGCGTACGGACTCCGTGTTTTTTGTGACCTTTTAATTTTTTCTTCTCCCAGCTATGTTTAAGCTTTTCAGCGTTCTGGTTTGGAGTTAGTTTGCTTCGGTTCAATTAGATAATGTAATGCCCTTTTTTCCCTGCTCTCTTCTCCTGAGTCCTGAGCTGTAGCGAGCTCCTGTAGTGCAAAAACTTGATACATGTGTCGTGCATGCAATGCATGCATGCAAAGATGGGCATGAGTTTGCTTCCATGATGGCTGGCATTCTGGCAAGATATATGGTGCAATTATGGTGAGGTACACCGATGTGCAACACCTAATAATACGCTCTTTTCCTTCCGAGAGAAGGTGTCTTGGTTGCCTACTTGTTGCTAAGGTTACTACTTTTCTTTCACCCGCATTTCTGTCATACGTACCAGTTATATGCATACGACTATGGGACAATCTCATTGAGACCCAATTGTTTGTCAAGTCTAAGAGACTAAGACTCTGCGTACTCCAGTATTAACACAAAAAAACATATACTATGTGCTAGCTAGGGCCGCAAGAAGAACGTCACGTACGCAGATGGATTGGGTCCTTCGGTGAAATGATTATAAAGTTTTGGAGTGCGCAAAGAACGTAAGAACTGGGCACATAGTTTCCAAAAAATAAGAGATGGATTGGGTCCTTCGGTGAAATGATTATAAAGTTTTGGAGTGCGCAAAGAACGTAAGAACTGGGCACATAGTTTCCAAAAAATAAGAGAAGGTAAGAAGAGCCTGGGACGCACGCTCTGCACGCGACGCAGATAGCTCGTGATAGTGAGAGTGCGAGATGCACTCGATAGCCACGCTTCTGTTTTCTGTACACTGCAAGTTCTGCATGGCAGTCGCTAACGCTGCGTGCAAGGCAGCTTTCCACGGAGAGAGGAAGCATCGGTTATCGGTATGCCCAACGCACACAGAATGCTAAACCACCACTCAAGAATCCAGAGGCATGATTGATGGGTTGGTTAGATTGATTTCTTTAGAAACGGGTCAAGAATATATAATAAATTTATAAATTATCAGAGTGACAGTCCTGTTCCCAACCATTTGGATACAAATCCTTATTAGCTCTTATTGGATTTTTCATTTTAGTAAGTTCTATGCACATTACTCTATTTATATAAGTCTGTATCTTCATTCTTGTGATTTCCGCTCTTTTATTTATGTCACTGCATTTTTCTCTCCACTTCCAAGCGGCCGTAAAGTGTTTTCAACGAACAGGGCCCTAAAGTTGGATAGGTTTAGCACTGCAACGCAAATGAGGTCCAGCCCATATAACCCAATTTAGCTTAGAACATGACAGAGTTGGGCCGAGCTGTGCACAAACAATCAAACGCACCAGGCCCATGAGGTCCAGCCCATATAACCCAATTAGCTTAGAACATGACGGAGTTGGGCCGAGCCGTGCATAAACAATCAAACGCACCAGGCCCATGAGCAAGGGCAAAGGCAACGCCGGTCACTGCGGCGCGGGGCCCGCGAGGAGAGCAGCAGCGTCGTCATCCTCGCAACCGTGCGGCCGCGAGCCGAGATGCCCCGACCCAGCAAGATAGGGGGGAGCCAAATGGCGCTGCTCACGCCGCCCTCTCCGACTCCTCCGCTCGCGCCACTTCGCCGCAGCTACGCCTCTCCCACACTCCTTGCCGTCACGACGAGACCTAGCTCTCTCCCCTCGCTGCCCCACTGTCACCGCTGCCTCCTCCTCCTCCTCCCCTCCACCGCCAACGCCCGGCCGTCCTGCCGCCCCCGCCGCAGCCGCCGCGTAGCTGCCTCCCTCGGCCAGGACGAGCCTGGAGTCTCAGACACCGCCGTCGCCCCCGAGGGAGAAGGGGACTCCGAACCGCCGGTTTCCTCCGATGGAACAGCGGACGACGTCGCGGCTTCCGCCACCGAGCAGGCGGACGCGAGCCCCGAGGACTTGGAGAATATCTGCCAGGTCAAAAGGGTGCGTGACCTCTAGTAGCCCCCGTTTCTCTTGGTTTGCATTTTTGCGATGACTTCGTGTTTACTTGGTGTTCGGTTTCGATGCGTTGCCAGGTGCTTGAGCTTCTTCAGAAGAACAGGGATATGACCTTTGGTGAGGTAAGCAGTCTTCTGTTGACAGTGGAGATATTTTGGTCTTTGTTCTTGCCGCATGAAAACTTACTGTGTTGTGCTCCGTTTGTTCCTGCATCACAGGTTAAGCTAACTATCTTGATTGAGGACCCTAGAGATATAGAAAGGAAGATATTACTTGGCATAGAGGATCCTGATGAAATCACCAGAGATGATTTGGCTGATGCTTTGGTTGAGGTGCACTACCATTTTCCCTGCTGTGTACATCCTGTATTCGTGTAGCATGAAAGTGAATCTTCTGTCATTCTCCTTTGGTGAATATTGTTGTTGGTATCTATCTCCTCAGTATACAAGTTTGTACACAAGTCACACACTATGCGACGCTGAAATCTTTGGTGCGCCCTTTGCTGGTGTCATGTAACTATGTAAGCACTGCTGAGTCCATGATAAATGCATTGGCCCCATTTTTGGCATGAATTACTAGCTTTTAGAACAAACAATCTGGTTGACCTTGTACTCCTTTGTGTTATCGAACCGAGGTTTAAATTTTGTTCATCCTCAGTTTTTCTCTGAAATGAGTTTGCTTGGATTCCATTATACTTTATTTTCACAACCTTAATATCATCCTACTTCATTCCATACCCTTCGCCAGTTTGGACTTTGGACCCGACAAATTGCACCAAGCTATTGTTGGGAACCATCATGGTACAAGCGATCAGTTAATAATATGCCTTGCCTGCTTATAGGTTAATGAAGGCCGGATTCCAGAGAACCGTGTTGCTCTTCAGTTGCTTGCTAAGGAGATGACTGAATGGCCGGATCTTGAGGTAATATTGACAATTCAGTATATCAACTTCCTAAAATGCATAGAAGTTTCCCCTGCTATCAGAACCACCATGAATCCATGATGGCATTTTTGTCTATCAGCATCTTGAGCTGTTGGACCCATACTGATTGGTTGTGTGGTTTTGTCAGCTTTCATCACTTTCATCAATGCGTCTGAACAATGTTCATCGCTAATGCTATGCATCCATTTTTGTTGTCTTTCTGTAATAAACCTGTTTACCTGAACCGTGTGACTTCAATTTTGTTTTCTAATTCTTTTTGCAGATGGAAGCTCCGAAAAAGAAGAGCAAGCCTGGGAAATCTATCTATGCAAAGGCTACCGATACAGGTATTGATCCTGTGAAAGCTGCTAAAAGACTTAACATAGACTGGGATTCTGCGGCTGATTTAGATGATGAGGAGGATGGCGATGATGAAGCTGAAGTGCCCTCGGCAGTGGTAAGATACTGTCTTTGGCATATCCACCAGATTGGTTTTAGGTGGAAAAAGCTGAACAAAATTCAACTGATCGCTTTCACCTTGATTTTCTTGTCATTTCCGTTTAACAACACATATTTTATTTTCTTGCAGGGATATTCTGCTCTGTATCTGTTGACTGCCTTTCCTGTCATTATCGGTATCTCAGTTGTGCTGATTCTTTTCTACAATTCTCTACAGTAGTGCACCCATGCTTTCCGAGGGAGATATCACCTTTTTGTAAATCCAAGTCAGCTTCCTCTTCGTTTGTTGCAAAGAACTGAAGGTGTAAAATAGTTTCTGTGGTGATATGGCGAGATTGTAAAGCCGTGAAATTGCATATTACTACCAAAATAGAAGCCTTGAAAATAAGTTATTCCCTGGATATTTTGGTTATTTTGGCCTTTCATCTCCATTGCAACCTCGTCTGTTTCTCATATCCTGCATCAAGGACAACTGCCATCGATGTGTGCCCATCTTTACCATTTTTCTTATAAAAAACTGTCATGCCAGTATGCCTCTTAGTAGCATGCACGAACTATGATCTGAAGGCAACGGCTGATCACAGCTGCATAGAAAAAGAACAGCAGATGCAATGGTCCAACCTTGCAGATTTGATGAAGTGGAAGGTCAAGAAGCTCGCCGACACAGCACTGCATGACAAGGAGGCAGACAAGTCTTTATCCTGATGTGCTCGCCACCATTCCATGGTAGCCAATTCATCATCCTGTTTTTGTTCTCGGAGCGGGTGGAACATTTTGTGCAATTCACTTCTGCTGCGGTGGCGCCATGAGTTTTCCTCAAGAAGACGCTTCATTCCAAGAGCCACATACGTCTTTCAAGAAAGAAGTGCGAGCAGCAGTGGTTGACGATGAAGAGGAGGACCAAGACTGGAGGTCCCATGCCTCTGCTGATGGACCCTCTGGAGCCAGAGGCCCACCCGCCGGCCGGCGATCCCTCGTCGGCTCGTCGGTCAGCTACCGGAGGGCACGGCAGGACAGGTTCGCCGGCGACGGCTTCTGGTGCGGCGCCCTCTGCTTGCCCCTGCCCGGGCTGTCGAGGAGGCGGCCGATGCAGCAGCAGCAGTCCATGAGTCTGAGCGAGCCGGGCGCCCGGGCGAGCACGGCCGAGGAGGCACGGGCGAGTGTGGCGTCCAAGGGCGCCTCCATGGAGAGGTTCAAGTACAGCTCGTCGTCTTCCGGCATCGTGCTCGAGCGCGCCGGCAGCGAAGAGGAGGAGCAAGAGCCTTCCGCGTACTTCGACCTGCCGCTGGAGCTGCTCCGGAGCAGCAACGTCGACACGGAGTCGCCGGTCACGGCGGCGTTCCTCTTCGACGGCAGACGCGGCGGCCTGGGCCCGAAGAAGATCGTGATGCCTGAGTTGCCGGAACTTGATTTTAGTTTCCCGGCACTACCGGCATTCTCGAACCCATCACCAAGGACCTGACGATAATCTGTTGTTTTTGAGCTGAAGTGTATCATGCGTTTAACATTCTTGTGCCTGTTCATCTTTTTTGTCTGAACATTTTCCTATTGCATTTGATATTTGGAAACACATACAACACATAATTTTTCTACACTCACGGTGCACACCAACCAACACATTTCTTTGGCATTTCTTTGGCTAACAATTTTGCAAATGACGTGACAGTATGATATGTCCAATTTGGAATTTCTACTACTCAACAGGATGAACTGTTACTGACCAATTATATCCCAAAAAATATCACATACAAATCAAATAAATGTTCCATACCGATTTCTTCTAAAGTAGTTTATTCATCATCCGGATGTCTGATATAGTAGAAGAGACAGCTGGTTGATTTAATATCCTCGCTGGTTATGGTATTCTTGAGTAAAGAAGGACAACTTCATAGGATCGCACTAATGCATACTCCATTGGTCAGACGGCTATCGGCAATATAATCCAGCTCATAACACACAGTTCTACGCGGTGTTGTTGCATGTTTCATCCCAAAACCAGCACATCAGCATTAGCAAAAAGGAAAGAGGATCACCAATGCCTAAACAATTAGCTCAAGACCAGATATGGACTAACTCGTCAAGTACTGTGGATTATAGAAAAACCAAAATAAAAAGGAAACGGAAAAAGTCAGATTGATTTAGGGACTTGGGCCTTTTTTGTTTGAATTGGGTTTCAAATAGCACACAACCTAAGGATTAAGGAAGCAGTATTTCTTACCAAAACTCTGCACATAAGCCCATCCTTTTTTGTGATCGCTGAACTTACCCGGCAGAGCAAAACTCCGATCAATGGCTTCTGCAAACGACGGCGCTTCTATGTCATCGCTCCAGCCATTGCCTGAGAAGCCCAGCGATGCACCGTCCCCGTCACCTCGACGGAGAGCACGCAGCGGTGGCGAGGCCCGCGATGGCGTCAAGTGCACCGCCCTGTGCGGCTGCCTGTGTCTGCCGCGACTCATAAAGAAGAAGCGGCCAGCGCAGCTTGCGCAACCGGTCACCATAGGCGGCACAAGCGCGAACGAGGGGAAGGAGTTGCCGAGCGCTCGCCGTGTCTCCTCGTGGCGGCCGTCGTCATCGCTCCATGCTGCTTCTGCCGGCGCGGCGGGGAGGACGTCGGCGTCACAGCTCCGCGAGTCGACGACGGCTTCGTTCTCGCACTGGATCCGATCTCAGGTATCTGGTAGAGTCACGCAGCAGGGCGCGGCTCCGGGGTCCTTCTCCTTCCCGTCGTCGCCGGCGTCCGCGTCGTCTGGCTCTGGCCTGAGCACGCCGAAGCTAGCCCATGACGGCATGCAATCGATGAGCCCGTAACGGAGCAGAGATCTGATTCTTCAGCAGTACCTGGGTTTTGACCTCGTATCAAATTAAGAGTGAGATTGTATCTCGATTTAATTTCTGCAGTATTTTACCAGTGCAGACTTAAGAATTTTACCAATGAATATATACTATCAAATTTTCTATATATAATTAGGTAAAATCATTTTTTCAATTAAGTAAATACTTATTAAATGGGCACCGTAATTTGGTATACACACACTAAATAATAAATAATATGATAAGTCTTACATTAAAAGATTAAGTTAAAAACTTTCACAGATATAAATAGTTTAAACACCATACTGCGTCGTGTCTCTCGGCTAGTCGGTCTCCAACATGGCTAGACTGCCACCGCCACTGCTGAGGACTTCCTCTGCTTGACTGCTTAAGATTCACCAACTCCATGTGGCCATGCCATGCATCGAAAAGAGTTGGTAATTGCGTCTAGTCGAGGAGCCAAGAGCCTAACAAACAGAGCAACTCACGAAACTGACGAAACATTTTCTAAGAAGGTGAGAACGTCTGGTGGCATGCATGGGCATAGTATAATCATCTTCCTGTGGGTTAGGTAGAGCCGTACCTACGATTTAAAGGCTCATAAACGAAACATATGATGAGCCTCAGAATCTAAGCAGTCAAATATGCCTCTGAATCTAAGCTTATTGGTCAATATAAACTTATATCGTAGATAGGAGCAAAAGAAACCTAGCTCTTGAATGTGGAGGCCTCGTGAAAGAAGACTAGGATGTAGTCGATGATGATGGTGTCGATGGAGGAGCCAAACGAGATCCTCTATAGTCAGCCTCATCGACTGTAGAGGACAGTTGTCCTCTCAAAGTAGTCTGATTGAGATCGGACGATGCGAGAGAGAGGCTTCGTGGTGGTGGAGCTCACTTCACAGTGAGGCTTCACGGCGGCCGAGGTTTTTTTTTACACCGTTCGATCTCGTCCGAACGGCTAGGATGAATGACTACCCTCTACAGTCGACTCCCCGATTGCAGAGGAGCTAGTTCCTGGAGGAGCAGCACACGAAGGAGTCACCAGGTGGTTGGAGGCAAAAGCGGGTAGAGGTGAAGAGGGCGACAAGCCATCACGGCAACCAATAGGTGGTGCTACCATTGAGGCCATGGCTGTAGTCTAGTATCCTTCATCGGCGAGCAGGCGGGGTGCATTCGTCGATGATGTGGTCGTGCCATGACGAATAGCCAGGAGAGAAACATACACAAACATAAAACATATGTAATCTTAGAAACTTTATTGTTTACGTGAAAGAAAAAATTTCATAGCATATTTTAACAAATTTAAGGTTTCAACCTGTTGCTGAACAGCCAAAAAAACAAACACTTAATGGTTTTTTGGAACGCGGGAATTTTATAGGATTTCTATAGGAATTAGTTCAATTCCGATAAAAATCCTTTGAAATTTCTTTACTCTAAAGAGGAATTAATTATTTAGTGTCGTTATAGCATATCTAAGAGAAGCTCTAAAGAGTTCTCTTCCCTAAATTTTAGAGATTATAACTAAAAAATTAACTCTAATGGATACTTAAAAAACTCTAAAAAGGAGGCGCTCCCTAAATCTTTTCTTCCATCCCCCTACTTATATGCAGTGACTCTCATTCCCTATCCGCTCTGGTCCCACATATCGGTGATACAATAGATACAAATAAAAGAAAAGAGGAGATATTTAATAAATAGTGTCCACCTGTCAATGATACAATAGTAAAATATAGGAAATATGGTATTGAGGGTCTGCTGGAGATATGAGATTTTAGAGAATAAAATTAGCAATTCTCTTAGAAATGCCCTTAGAAATCGAAGGATCTCCGGTTACGAGAATGACATATTTTTCATTGGGCTACAGAGAGTTTAAAGTACATATCGGAACATTGGATGCTCTTAAATTTTGGAGGATGCCGTCATCTGCACCGCGAGGTGTTCGACACGAAGAAGCGCACGGCCTAGACGATTTGCATCGGGGCGTCGCCTGATCCACAATACTGGTCTGACTTTCTTTTGCTACTCGAGAAATCTAGATAACACAATTAATGTGGGAGCCAACAAGCAAGCAGTCAGAGGTTATAAATCTCTAATTTTTTTCATATATTTGATTTTACATATATCTGTCGTCAAAGACACCTTCAACGATGCTCCACCACCAATGGCGTTATTTCAATTTCAAAACACGTCTTGTCCATTATCACAGATGACCTTGAATTGATAGTTCAAATCATACAGATTAGATCATGAGTTCATGACTACCCTAGTACCCTGTCATCCTTGTGTTTTACGTGCAACAAAACCTTGCTTCAAAGATTGCTCAGTCCAGCTGATATATGGGCTAAATCAACTGGGAGAAGAACTTGCACATCCCACATAAGAGCTGAAGCCACTCGGAGATGCAGCCCAGGTGGCCCAGCTTTGCATACTGGACGTTTGGTTCGAGCCCCACCAAGCCATGTAAATCACGAGAGGCAGCGGCCCACTGCCGCGGTAGAACCGTACGTCGACAAGAACCTCACGAGATGCGGCGG
>KE371629.1:257271-268241 GCA_000418225.1 Zizania latifolia | reverse complement strand
GAAAAGGCAACGAAGTCTTCTTCTCTTACGAGGTCTAACCATCAATTCCAGACTGTTCCCCTTGCCAATATGAGATTTGATGCACTTCAGTAGTTTGGGTACTTTTTAACTCTCTTGAGTTTACTCTCTTTATTTAGTCTGTTCTCAAATTTGATGTTGTTTCTCCTATTTGGACACTGAACACTGAACATTTATGCAGGAAGTTGTTGTCCTAATTGCCATCTTGTGAGGTTTCACTATTTAGTGGTGAGAGTTGTCCATATGTTCATGCTCCTGGTCATCATGGGAATTTGGTACTTACATGATCTTTTGACTATTCAATCACTAATCAATAATATAGGGGTTACGTGAATTTGTTTTAGTTATGTTCTTGCTCAAATAAGATTATGCTAAATCAGTAAGCTTTTATGGAACAAGGTCTCCTAGTTCTTGAGTTGTTGAAGTGCTTTTGGCACTTTTCTTCAACTTGCCCAGTTAAACCATAGGAGGACAGTTTTCTTGGCTCATTTTGTGACAATGGACGACGGAGTTCACCTTCCAATTCCAAGCCACCACCTGTTTTCACATCCTGAGAACACGACTGCATGTACTCACTCACGCACATACAACCCACCGGGTCCCTCAGTTTCTATGCATACGCACGCGTGCCTCCACACTCACATTCAAGTCATAGCTTCTGGTGAAAATAATGTTGAAGAACGGCTGAGAAAGACCCGGAAACCTCTGGGAAATAGAGAAGCTGTGCGCAAGTACCGAGAGAAGAAGAAAGCACACGCAGCCTTCTTGGAGGAGGAAGTCAAGAAACTCCGTGCCACCAATCAGCAGCTCTTGAGGAGATTGCAGGGGCATGTGTCACTTGAGGCTGAGGTGGTGAGGTTAAGAAGCCTCTTGTCTGATATCCGAGTCAAGATTGATGCAGAGATTGGTACCTTCCGATTCCAGAAGCAGTGCAGTTTTGGTTCTGTCACTTGTAGAGATAATTCTCCATGCTTTAACACTAACACTGAGGTAGTAGTCCGGGAAGAAAGCTCTAGACCAACGATTGCGGATTGTGGGATTGATGAAAGTGGCATTATTTTTCATGAACTTGATATTCCTGAAATGGCAAACTCTATGGAGGTTGTTCCAAGCTTTGTGAATTCTGCCTCATTGACTGAATGACAGTATCAAGTTCTTTATACCCATTTTCCAGATCCATGCCAGTTCAGGACTTCAGGTTGCATGTTTTTGTGGGTATACCTTTCCTCTCTTATAGCCTGCTTGAATAAAATGGTGCTTATGAGTAAAAGTTTGAAATTAATCTTCCAATGGAGATGTTGCTGATTGTAACTGATGGTACTTATGAGGTGTCCAGTTTATGCCTTTATGGTGTACTTGTATGTCAGTATTAGAAGAGGCAAATAGTCAAAAAGTATTTATGCTTGTGGTCTACTTCTGCAGAGTACTGCAAGTATGAAGATGAGCTGAACATTATTCCTGATGTTGGTTTCAGGCTTGCTTATGGCTTAAGTCCAGGCACGCTTCCCAAGCTCTTAACGGTGTATTTTTTAAAATATATATAAGTATAAATTGTCGAAAACTTATTTTAAAACTGTTTATCAACTTTTCAGCACTACATTTATTCATTTTAACTCTTAAATAACTGTCATAAACCTCAGCTTCATCTATCTTCCCCAGCATGTTTCAAATGGGTTCTTATTATGCTTGAGCTGTCTTTTCCCTGATTCTAATATAGCGCTGTTCAAATAGCTTCCATAGTAAAGATAAATATGTATATTTCTTCATTGTCTTCACTAATCAGCACATGTCAATTGTTTGCTCGTTGGACATGATTCTATCTGGGTGGTGTTTGTTATTTTCATAAGTAGCTTATCAGGCTATTCAAGAGTCAAAACTCGGGATTACACATCACATGATTACCTCTACAAGAGAATGCTTTACCACCTGTAGTATGGAAGCGCTTCCTAATTGGGTCTCTTTATCTTGAATTTGAATCTTAGTAATTCAAGCTTCTGGAAATGGCTTGTTGAAATAGTTCACAATCTTGTTCCAGCCTTCAGTACACTAGCCATTTTGTCCCCGGTAATGAGAAAGGTTGTACTCCTACTCAATAAGCACATCCACCAATACCTTGCCCTTTGTGTCATTTGGCCTAGAATAAGCTTACAAACAATTCAGAACATCATGACATATACATTCAAATAATTCAGGACATCATGATCATGGCATATATATATTCAAATAATCAGCCCACATCTTCTTCGCTATTTGATCTCTCATGTCATTGCCCAAGTTCCGTTGATTGTTCATCAGAGTACCAGATAATGTTTTCCACCTGGTACTTTAAATCCGGACTTAATGGCAGAATGCAATACTCCAGCATCTGATGTAGACCATTCCCAACCAGTGGAGATATAGAAAAAAAATCATGTCAATGTCGCATGCAAGCATCACATTTTGAGGAAGTGACCCTTTGCTATTCCGATATCGATATGGTGCAGCCTCACTACCCGAGTTTGTGATATGAACACATGCTCCACCTATCACCCCTATACGATTCAGTAATGGAGCAACGTATTTGTAATTCAGTGACCTACAAAGAAAGAGGGTATAGATGCCTAAAAACTACGGTGTCAAGTCTATCATAATTAAATTTGCCTCAAAGTAAGGCAAAGTGCGGGTTTGACGATATCCCCCAATGACAATTAGTTGATGGAGGCTTCAAAATCTCATAGGTCAATGATGTAATTGCACTAAAGCATGGCAAAAGACGCCAAATGGATCAGGAAGAAGATAAGGGGCAGCGACTCACCGGGGATCAGGAAGAAGAACGGGGAGCGATCGGATGGCGGCGGCGGCGCGGATCGGAGCCGCAGACGAGGACATCAGCTTGGGGGAGAGGCACCAGCAGGGTTGCAGCTACCGGTCGGCTACCGCGTGGTAGCCGATGATTTGAAACTTATCGGCACGGTCAAACTGTCCGGTTTAATTCAAATTGAATATTGAATATTTTTGAAAATTTTTCCTAAAAACAATAGGTGAATTAATATGATTTATGGTGAAATTAGTTTTTAAAAATATTAAACTATCACAAAGTTATGAACCGAGCAAGATGAATAAAAATATAAAATACAAAAATAATTCACTTTACAATCTTCTATACGCATTATTGTTTAATTCTTTGTATACGGTGCTCTTAGATTAATATCATATGTTTGATTATGAGTGTTGTCTTCATACATGCATGATTCTTTATAAGAGCATGTTGTTTCACAAGTATTGCTTGTATGTATGATTCTTTGCAAGAGCCATATTGATTCATTGTATAAATATATGATTCTTTATAAGAGATTTGTTGATTCATAAGTGTTGTATGATGTATGGATGAATGATTCAACCTGTAGAGGATGTGCGCAATTTATCTATGCCGTGTGTTGTAGCTGCTCTCCGGAGAAAACCGGAGGCTTCTTGCCTGGAACGTGCAATGTGCCTCTTGCGGTTGCATGCTTGCATGCGGAGCTCTAGCCCATATGCTGGAGTTCTAGGCTCTAGCCCATATGAAATGAACCTGTACTGCCGGGATGCTACTGTCCGTTATACTAAACTACATGTGAATCTGTGATATGTTTGATCATTCGTATGGACTATGAACAAATCCTGATGAGCAGAATCCAAATATCCAAACAGAAAAGGCACGCTGTATTTTTTTTATGTCAGTTATCATTTTTTAGCAGAAGAAAAGCTGATTGTCAGTTCAATAGTCAGTACCCAGAATCATCAGAATGCTTATTGTCGAGCTCCACGTCTAAGTTCCTGTTGATCAGGAATGAAACTGAATTTATAACAATTATTTAAGGGTTATACGAATAAATTTAATGCTACAAAATTGATAAACGCTTTTAAAACAATTTTTCGATAATTTGTAATGAGAAATTACATTGTTTAAAAATTTTGTTTATAAACTTTCGAAGTATGACTGTAATAATCCTGGTAACCAATATGTCTCGTTTGGACAACTTATTAGATTAAAAACGAATTATGGGTGAAACAAAAAAATTATAATAAACTTAAGTAATAACCCTAATCGGACGTATAACTAGAAATTAGAATCTTTAAGCTGTTCGGTAGTTTGTTTTGAACAGGACCTAATAGTATCTCGTATTCTCATTCCCTATAATTAAATTTAGATAATTTAGATCCAAAATCCATCATTAACAGCTTTCCTATCCCATTTTCTATCATATCACATCATTTATTCCTCTCCCCTCATTCTTCAAAAATACAAAACGGAAATCCATCCCCTATCCTCTTCTGCGTGTGAAAGCTCCATCCTGAAATCCCCTTCGCGCCACTGGTACTACCAAAGCGTCGTCGCCTGCCGCCCACCGTCTAGCCCGACGCCCTCCAACCGCCACCCGCCATCTAACCTAGCGCCCTCCAGCGAAGCCCCGCTGCCCGCTGCCCTCTAGCACCCGCACGCCCTCCAGCGAAGCACGGCCCTCTGTTCGCCTTGCAAGTCTTCACCCAGCAGCGTCGCCCCTCGCCTGGGAGCGACGCCCTCTGTCCGTGCGCCCCTCGCCCGCCGTCCTCCGCCCAGAGTGCCGACTGCCGCCCTCGCCCGCGCGCCCCTCGCCCCCTGCTGTCTGCCCAGAGCACTGCCCTCACCTAGAGCATCGCCCTCTGGCCGGAGCGCCGGCCTCTGCCTGTGCCCCCTCTCCCCTGCACGCCCTCTGTCTGCCCAGAGGTATCCTGAAGCAAGAATAAGAAGAATTTTTAACAATAAAAAAGAGGATTCAAAAATATAGAGAATGCGTTTTACGGAAGCTGCTAAAGATATAAGAGCATCTCTCAGAGAAACACTAAACAACTATCTTCCCTAAATTTTATAGATTATAACTAAAAAATTAGCTCCAACAGATATTTTAAAAGACTTCTAACAATGATGTGCTCCCTAAATCTTCCTCCATCCTTCCTACTTGTAGGGAGTGACTCTTATTTCCTATCCGCTCTGGTCCCACCTATCGGTGATACAAGAGATATAAATAAAATAAAAGAGAAGATATTCACCTATCGATGATACAAGAATAAAATATATAAAATATGATATTAGAAGTCTGTTAGAGAGTAATAAGATTTAGAGATTCTCAATATCATATTTTCTATATTTTACTCTTGTATTATCGATATGTTGATCATACTTATTAAATATCTTTATTTCCTTTTATTTGTATCTCCCACGTCACCGACAGGTGAGACCAGAGTAGATAGAGAACGAGAGTCACTTTCTACAAGTAGGGAGGATAGAGAAAGATTTAGAAAACAACTTATTTTTGGGAGTCTTTTAGATGTTAGAACTAATTTTTTTTAGGAAAGATAGCTCTTTAGAGTTTCTCTTAAGATGCTCTAAGCGGTATAAGAATGAAATCTTTTAAATCATTCTTTATATATAGGAAATTAAATTAAAAAAAGATGCTGGAGATACCAAACAGAGTCTTCCCACGAGGTGGAGGACCCTAGTCACGCCATTTCATAGTTAAGAAAAGCAAAGTACCAGTGATAATTTAGTCATTTAGTTTTCTCACTTATGAGCATTGGACTATCTGAACTAAGCTTGTTAATTCTATTCCGGTAACTATTTTGGTTTGGCTTTTAGGATGCAATGTTTTGGTACCTGCTAATACCGATGTACCATTTTAGGATCTAATAATATAAATATATTTAAAATACATATTAATATGATTAGATACGATATATTCAAATATATTAATATCTTAAATATAGTGTATAACTTGAATACAACATAATATATATGTTAGTATAAGTAATATGTAACATATATATCAAAAAAATTCAAAATATAATTTTATAATTTTTATTCGGAATGATCAGTATTGACCGGAATGGTCGGTATATATCGGTATTGGCTGGTACATGATCGGTATTGACTGAAATGATCGGTATCAATCGGTATTAAAAATGAAATAATACGTTACTGATTTTAACGATAGAATGATACATATCAGCTATTTTAACCAATACCAAATCGGAATCGATAAACTTGGTCTTAGACCCATGGCGTAGCTCCAAATTCCAAACACATGTCGACGACCGCTTGACCGCAGCCGCGCTCAAACCCCGTCATCTCCAAGCATGAAGCATCCCACCCATTAGGGAGGAGCATCCTCTTCTGCTCTGGCTCCTAGCAGCGGCCATGGCTTGCTCTTCCCACCTCCTGTACCAGAGCCTCTACCCCCCGTCTCACCGCGCCAACCCGGCCGCCGCGCGCGGGCACCTCCGGTTCCAGGCTCGACCAGCGGCGGCTTCTCCCAGCGCGAGGCTCGGCTCCAGTCCCAGTCGCCGCCGGGCGCTTGGCCTGAGAGTCGCCGCGTCGGCCGAACAAGAGAGGAGGCAAGTGGAGGTAAACTGCCTTGGCGTTCCCCCACTCTATTATCTGCGGGGATTGGGAGGGATTAGTTTGGATTGCAGCAAGGGAGAAGGCGTAGAATTCGAGGTGCTGTTCATCCGTTTTGGTTCTTAGGAGAGGTATGCATCGATGAGAAACACGGAGGGAAATTTTCCTTTTCACGCAAGCAATCGCGCTGAACTCACAGGCGAATCGCTCAATCATGGGGTCAGCTTGATTTTGAAAAAAAAAACTACGGGCGAGCGCGAGCTACAGGCGCCGCGTTCCGCTGTCGCTACGCCGTCGATGCCGCGAATGTCCCGTCGCGGAGGACGTCCCTGCAGCTCCTCTTGTGCGACGCCGGCGTCGTCCATCGCCGAATTCAGCCTCCCTCGGGGTTGCAGCCGGACGTTCGCCGTTGCGTCATTCCAACCACCGGCCACCGCAGCGTTTGTATGCTTCTACCGTTCTAACTTCTACGGCACAGCCTGCCTCGAGATCTCTCCCCGGCGTTTTTCACTCGATGATAGAGTATAGAGAGCCTTCATTTGATTGGAATCAGCGCGCAGAGCCGCAGAGTACATGGATAAGAAAGGCAGAAAGCTGACTGGTACTATTGGAAGCGTCATCTGTTGTTGCGTTCATGCTAATGCAGAGGATCTATTTCCCCCTTCCTGTTCCTGCGATTCCTGGTTTGCACTTGCATTTCATTTCCCTTCCCTGGGTTCCAAATGGGTTCCTTTTTAATTATTAGGCCCCCTTTGTTAAGTAACCGTATTAGAACTGTTGTGTCCCCGCAAAAAAGGAATTGTTGTGAACTTTAACTCTTAATATCATGCTTAAATGGCTACCTATCAAGTGCTTCATTCCTTTCTTATAGAATTATGTGTTTATGGAGTTTCTAAAAATCTATTGGAAGTCCTTTTTTCTGTACACAATATATTTTCTAACGGTATGTACTTTTTAGGTTGTATATAATCCAGAAGAAAAGTTTAACAAGATAGCAGACCAAGTTGACCAGAGTGTGGGAATTACACGACTTAACTTATTCTCACCCTGCAAAGTATGTACCCAATAATTATTTTATGGAAATTTATAGTTTGGTTTATTCGGTTGTTCTTTTAACTCAAGTTATATATATCTGTCTTTTTTTTTAGATTAATGTGTTCTTGAGGATAACAGGGAAGAGACCAGATGGGTTCCATGACCTGGCTTCGCTGTTTCACGTGAGTTGTTTTCATGTGTGCTTTGGTGTTTCCTGCATGAATCTTATGTACACAGTTTTACAGGTTGTAAGGTATCATTCTTTTTCAATATTAAAAAATAGTTTGTTGTGATGCTACATTGGGATGAAGAGAAATTGTTATTATATGTCCAAGCAGGAGACTAAACACAATGAGCAGGATATTATGCAATTTAACATGTGAAAACTGAAAAGGACAAACAATAGAAAACACAAAAGATCTAGTATTTTACAAAAACAAGAGAGCTGTGGGAATATGTACAAAATATTTTTCCTCTTCTATTTCCTGGCACTATACCAACATATGGATTTTTCCCTTTTTAAGGAAGTTGTGATGCAATGCTGCCCTTCAACATTTATGAAACTTTGACCCTTCCTCTTTGCAACCTTCGATGGTGTACAGCATAAATGTAAACTCTTGAACAATTGCACATACTTTTTACATCCTGGTAAAACAAATTTTATGTGTTAGGACAGGGATTTTATGAACTTTAGTTCAGATGCTCATATGTGCCCATTTTGGCTTGTGCAATTTAAAACAAAACTCATAACTTCTGGGTCTACATTGTACTATCTGCAATGATATTATCCAATCTAATGTATTATTATGTTACAGTTGTACTTTCTAATTATTGTGGTCATGGACTTACTGTACGGCATAAATTTGTTTTCATATCACTTCTGTTAATTCTTTTAAGGAAATTTTAGGTGATAAGTTTGGGTGATACTATCAAATTCTCATTGTCACCAATTAAGACCAAAGATCGCTTGTCAACCAATGTATCAGGCGTCCCAGTTGATGAAAGCAATTTGGTATGTTGGCTACATATATTTTTTACATTCTTCACCCTACTAACTAATGCTCTCTATATATTCCTAGCCTGACTAACTCGACTATTGCATTTCATAAATCCGCAGATCATCAAGGCACTCAATCTTTACCGCAAGAAAACTGGGACTGACAACTTTTTTTGGGTAATGTCAATTGCACATTCTTACCAAGGAATTATACATCCATTTTTGCTCCTTGTACAAGTTTGCTCTTATCAAAGAGAGTGAGTTTTGTTCTATTGGTATTTTGGGGCTTATTTTTCCTTTTCTCTTCATTGAGAAACAGATACATCTTGATAAGAAGGTCCCAACTGGTGCTGGTCTTGGTGGTGGAAGCAGTAATGCTGCTACTGCCCTGTGGGCTGCTAACCAGTTTAGTGGCTGCATTGCTTCAGAAAAGGATCTTCAGGAATGGTCTGGAGAGATCGGATCAGATATCCCTTTCTTCTTTTCACAAGGAGCGGCATATTGTACTGGTAGAGGAGAGGTATTGCACAACCTGCATATAATAATTAGTTAGTACAATGTTCTTTATTTAGAATTCAGACCTTCCATTTTAGTCCCTCTTTCCTGTTAATAGTTTCGAGTTAATATAGGCATGGGAGGTGTTCCCTAATATTTGCTAAATTTCTGTGAATTGACTTAAGGCCATTCTGTGATATTGATCTTAGATATGTTTAAGTACAGTTCAGTCTTCCAAAGTACTGTTCTAGACGTCTGGTATGTATGGCTGCTCTTACTTGTTGTTTGTTCAATGTTTTTGTCTGTCAACTCAATATAACTTTTTCACCAGATTTATATACAAAAAAAGCCAGACCACACCAAATATATTTAGCATATCGTCTGTTCATTTTTTTAAAGGCTTGGCACAGGTTGTCAAAACAGACGATCACTTTATTGAAAATGTATGCAACAGGGAGCCATATCATTCATGGCCAGAAAGAGTGATGCATATCTTGTGATGTTGTTATCAACTTATTGATGGTTGCTTATGTAGTTGATTTAGCTGGTCATGCTAGTGCAATTTGGATCCTCCTATGTTGTTGATTTGTTATTTATATAAGTTCCCTTGCTCTATCAGCTCCCACGTAAATGTTCTAGTAGAGAGGAATTATGATACTTGCATCTTTAAAAACAACCTATTTAGTTATTACTATAAAAAATTTCATACGGAGATTTATATCCATGATCATTGTTATATTACTGCAAAAGTATTTGATCAGTGTCTCCAACTTTGGACTTCAATGTACACAGATTGTCGAAGATATTCGGAATCCCTTGCCAGCAAATTTGCCAATGGTACTAATAAAGCCACCTGAAGCATGCTCAACTGCTGAAGTTTACAAGGTAACATACTTTTATAACATGAGATTTGAAATGCATTGTTTTACTAACATACTTGTACTGCAGCGGCTCCGGTTAGAACAGACTAGTCAAACTGATCCCTTGGTGTTGCTCAAAGAAATTACTGAAAATGGGATATCACAAGATGCATGTGTCAATGATCTAGGTATGCAGTTTGGTATCGCCAATTTGATGTATGATAGTTCTGCACCAGATTGTCAATCATATTCAGTATGTTTTGTTTAATAACATTCAAATGATACTTGTTCTCCCATCCTTTTCCAGAACCTTCAGCCTTTCAGGTGTTGCCGTCTCTAAAAAAGTTGAAGAAACGTATCATTGCAGCTAACCGGGGAGATTATAATGCTGTTTTTATGTCAGGAAGGTAAGGGGGCCACATTGACAAATTTGTTTTTTTCTTTTTCAAAAGTAGTCATATTCCCAAACATAGTGCTTCCTTTCTTTGGGGCTTGGGCCGAGGATGGATGTAGAGAAGTGTCTCCGGAGAGCTTCAGTTACGAAATTTTGGTTATGTAGTTATCATCAATATTGAATGTGTCAAAAGTAAAAAATGATGTTTAATTAGTCATTCTATCAATTTTAATAGCATAATTCATAAACATTGTGTAATCGTGATACAATATTGTCTATGTTTCATGCAGTGGAAGCACAATTGTTGGGATTGGTGCACCAGATCCTCCAGCATTTGTGTATGACGATGATGACTACAAGGATGTTTTTGTGTCAGGTTTGTTTGTTTCCACATAAATACGTTCCTGTTTTCATTTCTATACGGCCAAAAGGTATAGCAGATTGCTGAGTGTACGACAAAAGTGGAGTTCTAAAATCTAATAAATAGACAAGAAAAGAGAGTAGAGATAACAATCAGGAAGCTGCATGGCAGTCGTATTGAACATTCCATATTTTTTTCTTTTGGTGCAGAGGCTTGCTTCCTTACTCGTAATGAGAACGAGTGGTACAGAGAACCAATCTCATCAAAAGCCACGTTTAGCAAGGAAGAATTACCCCCAGGAGGTAGCATCGGTTGCTGAGACTGAGTTCGTTCTATATTGAATCTCTTTTTTGCGGCCATACAGGATACAGGTGTGCATTTACTGTGATTAGTGTTAAAAACTTGAAATGGTAGGG
>KE371629.1:240661-256226 GCA_000418225.1 Zizania latifolia | reverse complement strand
GCTCTCGGCCCGGGCCTCCGCCGCCATTGGGGGGCTAGGACGTAGGAGAGTAGCAACTGCGCCGGCCGTGAAGGCGTACGGTCAGATTTTCGGAGCCTGGAGACGGGAGGCGCGGGGAGTCGTTCTCCGCGGGTAGAGATGGTTCGGCCGAGCCGAGGAGGGAGGGCGGCTGGCTGAGTCACCACACCTGCGCTGCGCGCGTGCGTGCTCGGTGCTCGTCCGCGTCCTTGGTTGTGGTGGGTTGGTGATGGCGACATGTCAGTCTTGTGGGGCTGGACGACACCGCCCACGCAGGCACACGCTGTCCCCTTCCCTCCTGTCTTCTGCCGTGCCGCAGCTTTGGCCTCCGACGCCAGCGGCCAGCCTCTGCAAGCTGCAGCTTTGTTGCTGTTAGGAAACCCACGGTTGGTGCTTAATTATCGGATACAGCTTTTACTTATGTTAAAATTTCATCGTGCCGTTCTAAAATCTTTAAGAAATTTAAGTGGTTTATATATATAAATACAGGGCACCGATAGGGTAAATTACTTTGCTTTAACGAGGTTCCAATGACAGTGACTGCGAAGCCCCTTCCGGAGGTATAAATTAAGGCTCCGTGAGCCCCCTTCGGCTTGCTAAGAATGAAGCCTCTGAAACCGTATGTCGCAAAAGCTCCGAAACCGTGGTGTTTGTCCCCTCCAACAAGACCTGAAGCCGGGTTCATTCACACGGAGGGTTACTAAACTACCCCAATATAAGAATACTATTCACACTGTAATAGTTGGTTGTAAGTATGGGGTAACTTCGTATTACGTTGTGCAATTGCGCCTATAAATACCCCTCCCCTTGCAGGATGGAGGGGGATCGCAAGATGTGAAATATAAATCAGAGCTACTTCTACTCGAAGGTTATTATCCATTCGGAGGCCTAGAACACTGCTTAAACCCACTTTACACTTCGAACTATCCGAAGTTCTTAAATATTTAAACCTGTTGCGTAGTTCGTTATTACACCAACAGTTGGCACCGTCCGTGGGGAGCTTAGTCTAAAAACTAGATTCTCTACCACCAGCCTTCGGACCATGTCTTCGAAGAAGAGCAAGAGCGTAGCCCCTACCCGGAGATCACCTCGGGTAGCGCTGGCCTCCGCACATTCGGAGGTTCTGTTCTCGGACGCTGCGGAGCGAACGACCCCCCCAGTAGAAGGTGCTGCTCCCGGGGGTGAAGGGTCCGCCGCTGGCCTGGAGCCTGAGGACCCCGCCACGGGGCCGCTTGAGTCTAGACCACCGCGAGGCACGAACCCTCGAGAAGCTGGGCCTCCGCCCTTGATTGCACTGCGAACAGATTATGTTCGATCGCAAGATCCGGAGTCGGATTCCTGGCGAGGCGGAACCTTGGAGAGTGAGCAGGCCTCTGAGCTGGCCTCGCTCCGAGCAGAAGTGAGGTGGAGGCAAAACGCGGCCAGCCAGGTCCGCACTGCCGAAGATCCTCCGGTGCTGTCCACTACCGTCGCCGTTAGCGACCATGGTGATCAGGAACCCCAAGAACGAAGGCAGAATGCCTCCTTCGACGAAGGATCGCCTTTGCACCCAGATCTGCAGATGGTCCGCTTCCATTCGAAGTTCCGAGCCGCGAATCTCCCCAAGAACTCTAGGGACTCCGATCCTGATTAGTTTGCCCGTTCGTACGCCCTCGCCATCGAGGCCAGCGGAGGTGAAAGGGACACCATGGCGAAGTGTTTCCCTTTGGCCCTCGAAGGGATAGCCCTCCGTTGGTTCTGGTCCCTGAAACCTGGCTCCGTGAGGTCCTGGGAACACTTGCGCAAGAAGTTCACCAATAACTTTCAAGGGACCTTCGTCGCCCCTATGTCAACCGAAAGTCTATTTCAAGTAAAGCAGTGGCTGGGGGAGATATTGAGGTAGTATTCACAGCGCTTCGCTTTCACGAAGTCCCAGATAAAGGGCCGCTCTACCTCTTCCGTTGTGGACGCTGCCCGTGAAGGGGTGACTAATACGGGCCTTTTGGACAAGCTTCATAGGAAGCCAATATCCTCGGTGGCCCAGCTCATGACGTTCTTAGAGGAGTACGCCCGCTCTGAGGAAGGACAGCTCCGAAGAGCCATTGCCACCGTCCAAATCCAAGCTCCGGAGGTCCACGCCTCGAGGTCCACGAAGTCGACGTTTGCCGAACAACCCCCTTCGTTGTCTCGACGAAGCCGCAAGCACTTCCGTAACGAAGTGCTGAACATCTCCGAGCCAAGGGCTCCGAAGTTCCAGCATGCTCAAGGACGAGGGCGGGAGGCCGGTGCGAAGCCGGTGGCAGGGCCCTTCGTTCCCGGTAAATCTTTCTTCTGCAACATCCACGGCGACAACCGGAGCCACAATACCGACACCTGCAAGGCAATAATGGTCTTGCGAGGGGAGTATCTTGAGCGGACCAGTGATCGAGGAACTACAGACCGGGCGCCCGAAGCTGCGTGGCCGGAGCATGTTCAAGCTGTGGGGCGTGCGGAAGCGAATGAATCAAGGCCCCGAGCCCTGGCGGCGAACTTGATACCGCCACCGAAGGTCGAAAACACTCCCGAACTCCAGAAGAGAGTGGTCTCGCCTATCTCAGACGGCGGGGCCCTTGGGAGCCTATCCAAGCGACAACGCCGAGATTATGTCCGTGAGGTAGGGCACGTTGGAACTTTGATGTCCGCCTCCTCGATGCCGGAGTGGAGCCATGTGCTCATTTCCTTCTCAGCCGAAGATGCTGTTGGTATCAAGTTTTCACATGCGGACCCCATTGTCATCTCCGTTGATATCGCGGGCACCGAGGTGCGTTCTGTGCTTATTGACGGAGGAAGCTCGGCGGACATCATCTTTGCGCACGCCTTTGATCAATTATGTATTCCCGCAGGCATCTTCTCCCAGCTGCGAGGCTCCTGCAAGGCTTCACCGGACCCCTTCTCGAGGCGGTGGGGCAAATTGGTCTTCAATTCACCTTCGGAGAAGAGAGCCTCTCGCGCTCGGAGGAGGTTGTCTTCGATGTTGTTAATGCTTCGTACGCCTACAATGCTATCTTCGAAAGAGGGACTCTGAATCAGTTCGGGGCCATTACACATCACAACTGCTTATGCTTAAAGTTGCCAACACAAGGCGGAGTCCTTACGGTGCTGGGCGATCAGAGTGTGGCCCGGAGGGTAGAATATGGCCATACTGTGGTGTGCACCGGGGTGCGATTTGTGGCCCAATCTTTCGATAGGTTCGATTGAGGCGACGAGTGGACGTTGACGCTTTAAGGCTTCCGGTCAGCGATCGGAACCTTGCAATCGCTACACCCTCTCGTCTAGTCGTTATCAACCATGCTCTCACGTAGTCGACCTCATCATGAAGGTTTTGATCCTGCAAATCAATCGAAGAACTTTGTAAGAACAAGGTAAACGTAATCTGGATTGCTGATATTAATCTGAAGAACTCGAAGTTTGGGGTTCTACAAACCGATCTACGGCGAAACTGCAAAGGCAGAATAATCTAAGCAAAACCTAAGTCCTAACAATGACGACGGTCATCTATTTATAAGGTTTACAAGACGTGAGATACCATTTATAATGTGGGCCGTAACCTAGTAGGACTCAAAAATAAACCCTAACCCTAAGACTAACTCGAATAACCTAATATGACTCTGACTCAACTCAGTCTGGAATCCGGCTCCCGACTGAACTCTGGGATTTTCAAACGGTGGCGTCGTAGTCAGTGATCGGTTGATAGGGATCGATGGTCGGCCGATAGCCGTGAGCCGATGGTGGTCGGTAGTCGACCGATAGAGATCGGTGGTCGGCCGATAGTCGTGAGCCGATGGTGGTCCGAGTGGTGTCCGATGGCCGGCGTCCGATGGCCGATGGCCTTCTCCTATGTTCCTAAGTAAAATACAATCATAACCGGAACTTAGTAGTATTCCATTCATAGGAGAACTCGATTGAGTAACGAGGAGCGAATTCACCTGACAATTAAGTTGACGAACTCGAGCACGAGTCATCGGTCCTTGGTAATCAAGTGTGGATGTATCTTTAGCGGTGATGTCCTCATCATACTGCTCCCTTCGAATCTCACTAGGTACATAATGTGCAGCCTCAAGATAAAGCCCAGGGCCATATCAAAGGCCCCGTATTCAAGCCTTGGCCTGACGGAGAAGTTGTCACAAGGATTCTCAACGAAGGGGGGCTCGAGTACCCTATTCAGTTCGGAGGAGGATTGGATCTCTGGACATGGCTTCGCTCGAAGGGGCGATCCGAAGCAATCTCGATGTCTTCGCGTGGTCAGACGAAGACATTCCCGGGATTGATCGAAGCGTCATTGAGCACTCGCTACTGGTCAACCCAATGGTGAGGCCGGTGCATCAGGGGCTACGGAAGCTGTCCATTGAGCGTGCGGAGTTGGCTAAGGCCGAAGTAGAAAAGTTGCTCCGGGCAGGAGTTATACGGGAAGTTAGTCACACGGAGTGGCTGTCGAACCCCGTCTTCGTAAAGAAAAAGAACACGGGGAAGTGGCGCATGTGTATTGATTTCACCTCGTTGAATAAAGCATGCCCCCGTGACCCCTACCCTATGCCTCGCATTGATCAACTCCTCGACGCCACTGCGGGATCCGAGCTGCTAAGCTTTCTCGATGCATATTCCGGATATCATCAGGTCTGGTTAAAGCGTGAAGATGAAGATAAAACAAGCTTCGTTACTCCATCGGGAGTCTATTATGTGCGAATGCCCTTCGGCTTAAGAAATGCCGGAGCCACCTTTTATAGGTTGATTTCTGTTGGTGAAGTTTTTGGTCACACGCGTGGCCTGAGATATCTGCTTAACTCTAGTGCAGGTTCTAAATTTACGGTTCGTGGCGTGCCAATCAGTTTGATCCTGCAACTGATAAGATAAACAAGAAAAACATAAGTAGTAACGCCTATCGGCTATTCGAGACGATGGTTTCAACACGTATCGGATGACTATAAATAAAATGCAATAAGAACATGGTGAAGGCCAATCAACGCAGCATATTAGATGCACTATGTACAAGAAATGTATTTATTATGAAACCTATCGAAACATCAGAATCAGCCTGAACCAACTAATCCATGAAAGCAATTAAAAGTAATACAATAGCCGATATCGGGATGTAAAAGTAAGATATATAATAATGCTAGGCCGATGAGCACCGCCCGATTCTGATACCCGATACAACGATGAGATCAAAACGCTGAGATAACCTATCGGCTTATACTCCGATAGAATCTGGCCTTAACATGCTCGATCTGTGTACGCATTATCACTCGCTATAACTGCAAGATTGGATCGAACCAAGACAATCGCTAAATCACAGCAAACCATAATGCTAAACACATCGGAGCACACTTCATCCAGATGAACGATACGTAACATGAATCAAATACATAGACTAAGATATCGAACTTAACCGATGAAGTCTTAGATTAATATATTTGATCTAAATCACGCACCTGATACAGCATGAATGATACATAGACTAAGATGTCGGACCTTACCGATGAAGCCTTAGATCTACTAATCAATACATGTTTTGTGGAACTTACCTCTCGTCGGAGATCGAAACGATGCAGCCCCGCGAAAGAGCAAGAACTCGCCGTGGCAAGTTGGCGATGCGCCGAGAGTTGTTTGTTGATCTGTTTTGATGATACTAAACTAAGCCTAAACATTACATATTTATAGTCCGGAGACTTACTGTCCTACATGGATACGACTGCAACTAAAAAATCTATCTTCCCTTTTTATTGGCTTCTTCGTATCTTTATCCGATCACATGCGCGTATTGCGATTAGGCTTCATTGACCGTGCTTTGATCGGATTCCTTGACTTCCATGGACTGTGCCGAAACTGTGTTGGGCTTGGGCCTTACCAAATTTTGGCGTTAACAATCTCCAAGGCCCTCGGGCATCAGCTGGGCCGAAATGTCGAGGCCTATATGGATGATATTGTAATTAAAAGCGCTAAAAGGCACGGTCATAGCATGGACCTAGCGGAGACTTTCGAAAGACTCCGCTCTGTAGGAGTTCGCCTGAACCTCGAGAAATGTATCTTCGGGGCTCGCGTTGGAAAATTGCTCGGGTATTTGGTTTCGAGTCGCGGTATCGAAGCCAGTCCCACGCAAATTAGCGCGCTCCAGCACATGGCTCCACCTGAAAATTTGAAACAGGTCCAGAAGCTCGTTGGCCGCCTCGCAGCCCTCAGCCGCTTCTTGGCACGCTCCGCCGAGCGAAGTCTGCCGATATTCAAGGCACTGAAAGGATCAGAGGACTTCGCGTGGACGCCGGAGTGCCAACGGAGCTTTGACGAAATCAAGGAGTATCTCACCAATTTGGCGACGCTTATTACCCCGCTGCCTGAAGAGACATTATTGTTATACCTCGCGGCTGCTGCCTCCGCGGTAAGCGCGGTCCTCGTTCGCGAGACGGACTTTGAGGGCAGATTGGCTGAGAGACCGGTTTATTTCGTCTCCAATGCCCTGTCCGAAGCCAAGACAAGATACACCGAGCTTGAGAAAATGGCGTACTCTTTGGTCATGGCTTCGAGGAAATTAAGGCATTATTTTCTTACGCACAATATTATTGTGCCGACGTCATACCCACTCGGGGACATACTCCGTAACAAAGATTCTACAGGTAGAATTGGCAAGTGGGCCGTCGAGCTGGCTCCGTTCGGACTAAACTTCGCGGCACGCACAGCGATTAAGTCACAAATAATTGCAGACTTCGTAGCGGATTGGACTCCCTCCGCGGTCTGGTCCCCCGAAGTCCCTAGCGAAGGTATTTGGACCATTTATCCGGACGGAGCATATCAGGTCTCCGGAGCCGGTGCAGGAGTTGTAATTATCTCACCTTTCGGCCAAAAGGCCTCGTACTCTTCTAGGTTGAATTTTAAAGCTACAAATAATGTCGCAGAGTATGAGGGTATTTTGTTAGGCCTCTTCTAGGTTGAATTTTAAAGCTACAAATAATGTCGCAGAGTATGAGGGTATTTTGTTAGGCCTCCGAAAAGCCAGAGCGTTGTGCGCCGCGAGGGTGCTTGTAAAAACTGATTCTCAGATTGTGGCTGGCCATATAGATAAAAGTTTTTAGGCTCGGCACCCGGACCTCGCTCAGTACTTAGCGGAGGTTCGCAAGGCGGAGTTGACCTTCAAGGGGATTTTCATCAGGAGCATTCCCAGAGGCGAGAACCATCATGCTGATGCCCTCGCTAAAGCGGCCGCCGAAGGTCAAGAGCTCCCCGAGGGAGCGTTTTAGGAAGAAATTCAAGCCCCATCAGCGTCCCGATCGGAGGGAGCCGATGTACTATGCACGAACAATGACTGGCGGAGACCCATAATGGCCTTGTTACTTGACGAAACCTCTGATCGCGGCGGATCTGACTCCGCCAGGCTAAAGCATCGAGTTCGCAATTATCATATTATAGGGGGCTTGTTATACAAGTCTGGGGTATGTACTCCGCTTTTACGTTGCATTTCTGCGGCCGAAGGACAAGAGCTGCTCTGTGATATACACGAAGGTCTCTACGGGAGCCATTTCGCCCCCCCGGGCGTTGGCCGGTAAGACCCTTCGTCAAGGATTGTATTGGCCCACTATTATGGCCGATGCCGAAGCCCTCATCCGCACATGTCAAGGCTGCCATTGGATGGCTAGACGAAGCCATCGACCACCGACTCCCCTGCAGGTTATCACGCCGGTATAGCCGTTAGCGCGGTAGGGAATGGACCTCGTCGGGCCATTCCCGAATGCCAAAGGGAACTTGAAATTCGCAGCGGTAACTGTCGAGTACTTCTTAAAGTGGGTCGAAGCCGAGCTCCTTACTGCTATTACTTCGAAGCATATCCAGAAGTTTTTCTAGCAGAATATTATTTGCAGATTCGGAGTATCCAAGCAGCTTACCATCGACAACGACATACAGTTCGATGCGGAGCCATTCAAGGAGTTCTGCGAATCCCTAGGCATCGAATTGTGCTTCGCTGCTGTTAGGCACCCACAATCCAATGGAGCCGTCGAACGGGCCAATGTTAATATTTTGGTAGGTCTCAATCGTCGGGTCGTTGGCCTCGCAAAGGGACTGTGGGTTGAGGAACTGCCAAAAATTTTATGGTCCATACGAACCACTCAGTCAAGGTCAACAGGCTTCACTCCGTTCAGGCCGTTGTTCGGTGACGAAGCCATGACCCCAACGGAGCTCAAGTGGGGCTCGCTTCGCACAATGCTGCTCGAATCCGGCAATGAGCGTGAAGTGTTGCTTGATTTATCTGAAGAGACACGCCTCCGAGCCGTGGCGAACCTGACGAAGTATCAAGCAAAGACGAAGACGTGGTTTGATCCGAAGGTGAAGCCAAATCTCTTGTCGCCAGGACACTTGGTGCTCCGGGCTGTGCTAGCTCCGGGCAAGTTGAGTAACAAGTGGGAAAGCCCATATATAGTACTTCGCTCTAGCAGGCCAGGATCATTCAGACTTAGCACTCTAGAGGGGGGAGAATTCAAGCATAGTTGGCATGCAGAACACCTTCGTCAGTACTACGTCTGATTGTTCTTAATAATATGCGAAGCTCCTTCAAGTATACCTTCGACAAGGCCATTTCATATTTAGGTACTTCGCACCTATCATATTCCGCTACCCGATGTCACTGGCTCGGCGCGAGACAAATTAAAGTCTAATACGCAAAAGTGTGCCTCACACTCTGCCATGAAGCCAAAGCTCAATGTTCGTGGGTCGCGCCCCAAAAGTATAGCTAATGGCACTGACTTTGGGTCCCATGTTGGACCCTAAAAAAAATTGGTGCGATCCGCTCCACCATTACCGCTGCAAAGAGCCTCCGGGCTCGGAGCGGTATAAAAAAATGGATTCCGAGTGCCGGACACTCGAAGCGTCCAGCATGGTCCAAAGTGATCCTATATTCAAAGTCTACATTACGAAGCATGCCCCCTCGCATTCATAGCATTAGCAATCATGGCAATACGCGCAACGGCTCCACAGGGGTCCTCGAAGCCGCTCCGCGCAAAGGGGGGGCCGGCACCTATACACGCATTCGGGACATGCTTTGGCATAGTTTCATCGCAACAAGATTAAACGAATTGCACGTATAAGTACAAGGTACGTCAAACATGCGAAGTTCGAAGTCAAGCATGCGAAGTTCGAACAATAACGAATTTATTAAATGTCGAATTCATAAATATAGTTGCGAGGTACATCAATACACTCCGGCTACTAATTTCACGAAAAAGCACCGTCAAAACCCAATAGCCAGCGGGCCCGCGTCGCTGAGAAAGTTGACCTCCGCTTCTTGCTAATTTTCTTGCGACGAGGTCCACTACGGCTTGACGAACCCTCGTCAGACCGAGGCCGTCCACGCTTCGTCGCTCTGATTGCCCTGGCTTCGTCCTTCTCGATGCGGAGTTTAACCTTTTTTTGGACTTTTCTCGCGTAGGCTCCCTCGGCGGAGCCCATGGAGGACCTCGTTTTCTTCAACTCTAGCGTCTGCTCGAATTTCTCCGACGGAGGCCAGAGGTCGAATGCTCCGTAACGCTTCGCCACCGTCTTCGTCGTTGCTGCCGCCACTGCCGCCGCCTGGACCTGCACGGAGCCAGAGCCTCCGCCCAAAGGAAGGCCCTTCGCCACCGAAGCCTTCTTCGGCATCCTGCTAAGGCGGGTTGAAGGCTGGACGGAGGGGATTGCGGAGGTTAGGGGAGTTAGGGGCTCAGACTTGAGAGGAAACGAGAGCTAAAAATGCTGGAATGCGTAATGCGCCCTAGGGGTGCAAGGAGGCTTATATAGGCAGTAAAAGGGCGCAACGCTCCTCCCAAAGCCATTTTTTACCACCTCACACGTCCCTTCCGGAGTCTATGACAGGTGAGGCCACGGTAAAATAGGGCGTCGTGCCCCTGCGTGGCGACGGTTCGATTTCTGGCCGTTGGCCGCGCCAGGCGTCGTTTAGAATTTCGAGGATATCTTGTCGGCTCCCGCCGTGTATTTAATGATCGAAGTGGGTTCGTTTTCTACAATGACCTTCAATGCTCTAGGTTCCGAATAAGGTGCGCAGGACTGCCATGTGTCGGGTGCGCACTTTACCCCTTCGGCAGAAGGGTTACGTGCGAGGGGCTACTGTTGGGATAAATTACTTTACTCTAATGAGGCTCCAATGACAGTGACTGCGAAGCCCCTTCCAGAGGTATAAATTAAGGCTCCGTGCAACTCTGTACGGAGCCCCCTTCGGCTTGCTAAGGACGAAGCCTCTGAAACCGCCTATCGCAAAAGCTCCGAAACCGTGGTGTTTCTGTCCCCTCCGACAAGACCTGAAGCCGGGTTCATTCATACGGAGGGTTACTAAACTATCTCTATGTAAGAACATTGTTCACACTGTAATGGTCGGTTGTAAGTATGGGGTAACTTCGTATTACCCCATGTAATTGCGCCTATAAATACCCCTCCCCTTGCAGGGTGGAGGGGGATCGCAAGATGCGAAGTATAAATCAGAGCTAGTTCTGCTCGAAGGCTATTATTCATTCGGAGACCTAGAGCACTGCTTAAACCCACTTTACACTTTGAACTATCCGAAGTTCTTAAACATTTAAACCTATTGCGTAGTTCGTTATTACGCCAACGGCACCCTAATAAATATAGGAGCATCCCTTGTTGTAATCACCGGATTATTGAATAAAGAGAAACGTTTTCTTATCTTTGTCTCTATAGAGTAGTCCGTATGTATGTACCATAGATCCTAAATTACAGATTAATTTGTACGTCACCGTACAACGGACTCGGGGCCACCGGCATGATGTAGATCAATACACTAGGCTTACAATGCTGAGTCGCAGCACACTATCGGTTAGTGGTTGCAAGTGCTTATGGTAAAATTTGTAGATCGCAGTACCGCCCACAAGGCCACAAGTACGCGCCGTGAAGGCACTGCTTCCTTCCGTGCGCCTGGAGCCCATGAGCCACGAGCCCATGACATCAAGCAAACCGGTGTTTGCACACTGCACTCCCTCTAAAAAAACTGGAATCTAGTTTAGGATACGTTTCTCTGGCAATGGTTGGCAGCATACGTGTGGTTAGCCGGTCAAGCCCAGTTTTGGACCCCGTAAGAAGAACAAAGTAACAATCCGTCAAAACTGAACGTTGATGGAAGCTGGCTAATTTGAAATCGGTTTGTGCGGTGGTCTTCGTGTTTTTCCCCGCTCAGTCAGGCAGAGAAGGCGTACTACCCGTGTTAATTTCTTCTGGTGGGCGAGCTACTAGCAGCTAGCAGGTTCTTGTCGTGAAGAGAGACCTGATACAATCCACGAGGTCAGGTGGTGCACTTCTTGAGGGTAGTTTCTTTTCGAGGTCCACGCGATTTTCTCGTTCGCGCAATTCGCTGGTGAAGGTGCAAGCGGACGGCGCGTCGGCTCCTCTCTGTGTTGGAAGGCACTAGAACTACTGTGCCTCATTGACCATTCATCGTTCCAAAGTTCCAGTATGATATTGTACTATATGCAGGGTCATTACTGAGACAGCCAGACAGGGCAATAGGGACAATCTTTTAGGCCCATAAAATTCAGGGGCTTCAAAATATATATATGTATGTATCGTGTTAAAAAAATAGGTCAAATCAACTATACTAGCCTTATCAGTCTACGATGACAGTAGGCAAAACATGCATAGTAATTTCTCATGATCCTTCGCAACTCCTACGTATCTCACCTCTCACATCTTCTTTCTGTCTTGGTATCTCTTTATTCTTCTTTTCTACAACTATAAGCAATAACATTGACGCCAGTAATAAAGGTAGAGAGGTCAATTTCATGAATTCCTAAGAAATTTATCTTTATTTTTTGTCGATTTGCAATGAATCCTTTCAAAATCCCCTCCGATGAAAGCTATATATATATGTCATATTTTTTGAACATTTCTTCTTCCATTTCTCCTTTCTTCTTTAACTATTATGATGCATTGATCCTGAATCATGAGCTGTGGTATAGCTTGATTTTTTTCGTTGTCAAATGTCAACATAAAGAGATTAGCATCAACAAATCAACTTGGTTCTTGGGTTAGCCCTTAGGTATGATTTCATTTAGTTGATTCTACTACTATTGCAAAATCTTTGCACCAATTTCCAAAAAGTTAAAAGATACCTAATTTTATTTTACCTAAGACCTCCAAAATACTAGAAATGGCCTTGCCAATTTGCCACGTATCCTTAGTCCTTATATGTATCACTTGCTTCATTGATGTGCCTGAAGCTAGTACCTTCTAAGATCTGTGATTTTCATTTATCTACTTCCATTCAGAATACTTATGTTTCATATATTCATGGTTTGCTCTAATATGCGTACGGCCCAGATTCCCCAATCCAGCCCCCACCATTGACCAAACGCGTCCAAACCCCACCCGGGTGCCCAGCGCTGGCACGCTTCCCCGTGTATATTTCATATTTCCGTCGCCGCCTCGGCTAGAACCGGAGCTGCACGTGTCAGTATCCGCGCCAGGCAGCTGACGCCCCGTGAAAAAGCCCAGAATCCGGCACAGAAACACGGATTCGTCTAAAAAAATGGACGCCGTCACGCGAGGTGAGGAAAACCTGACGCTCCGACGCGCGCCGCGCGTCACCCGCGCACAACGGCCGCGCGCGACACGCGTCCCGCGTCCGCCGCAGGGGACGGCCCGAGGCGGTGGGGCCGCGCGGGCGCGGCGTCTCCCCGGGATTCGGCAGGACACGTGTGCGTCCGCCGAGCCGGTCCCTCGCCAGGAAAACAGCCTGTTTCCCGGCCCGTCTACCGTTCTCTATCCCATTCTTCTACACCAGTCCAACTCCTCCCGCCCTTGGGGAGCCCGACGGAACAGCTCAATTATGAAAGGTTGCGATGGGTTTAACTAATGCGATGCCTGAAATTGGCAATATGTATAAACAATGCGAGCCTGATTGTTGCGTAGAGTGACATAGACACCCAGAAATAGAGATGGAATGCGTGTTAGAAGTGGCAACGGCCGGGTCGTGTGCTCCAGATATTTGTTTTAAGTTTGTGTGAATGAAGAACGATGAACACAGAATGAACAGTATTTGTAAAGAACTTAATTGCTTTATTGATTTCATTTGTACATGTATTTATAGAGATGAAGCAGTATCAATTGAAGTGCTAGCGTCGCTCTGCTGCTGTCGTTCGGCCGCCGTTCGTCGCGTTGATTCGGCAATAGGGCGCCTGCCCCGGCGACTGGACGCCTACGACTGATGAGATTAATATCTAACACTCCCCCTTAATCAAATCTATTATAAAGATTAATATGGGGGTATTTCTCCAAAAACCCTATGGAAAAAAATAGGAGGGAATATAATATGTTATTAAAACTCTTTTAAAACCCATAGGAAAAATAAGAAGAAAATGATACAACATATAATTTGTACTTATAAAACCTTTTGAGAAAAGTTATAAGTGAATTGTTAATATACCGTATATATATATTTCTTATAAAAACCCTTTTAGGGAAAAATAGGAATATGGTATATATATGAACTTGCGTATATATTACCTCGTTAAAAACTTTTATGAGAAAGTATATAAAATTCATAAAGAAAAGAGTATAATATAATGCATGTACATGTTAATTATTTAAGGAGATACTCCCCTTGATGCTTGTAAATCTCTGAAACGTCTCATACCAATACCATGAACATATTTTTGAAATGTTGATGTTGGTAAAGACTTTGTGAATAAATCAGCGATATTATCACATGATTTAATTTTCAAGATATTTATTTCACCGTTTTGTTGTAACTCATGCGGGTAAAATAACTTTGGAGCAATGTGCTTGGTGATATTGCTCTTTATGTAACCTGTTTGCATTTGTGCTACACAAACAGCATTATCTTCATAGATAATTGTTGGTGATTCAATGGAACCAATACCACAAAATTTTTGTACGTGGTTTATCATTCTGTGGAGCCATACACATTCGTGTGTTGCTTCATATAATGAAATTATTTTAGAATGATTTGTGGATGTAGCCACTAAAGTCTGTTTAGTAGACTTCTATGAGATGGTTGTCCCACCATGTACGAAAACAAAACCTGTTTGGGATCTGGCATTATGGGGATCTGATAGATAGCCAGCATCTGTATATCCAATAATATTTGGATCTTGGTTTCTTTGAAAGAATAGTCTAAGATCTTTGGTACCTTGGAGATATCTGAAGATATTTTTAACTCTGGTCCAATGACGTTTGGTTGGAGCAGCGCTATGCCTAGCTAGTAAATTCACTGCAAATGCTATGTCAGGCCTGGTGCAATTTGCAAGATACATAAGTGCTCCAACAGCACTGAGATATGGAACCTCCGATCCAAGTATCCCTTCTTGTGCTTCCCGTGATCTAAATTGGTCCTTCTCTAAATCGAGAGATCGGATAACCATGAGTGTTTTGGATGGATATGCTTTGTCCATATTGAATTTCTCCAATATTTTCTGGACATAAGTGGTTTGATGTACTAAAATACCCGAGGGAAGGTGTTCAAGTTGAAGACCTAAACAAAATTTGGTTTTACCCAAATCCTTCATCTCGAATTCCGTCTTTAAATGATTGCGAGCTTCATCTATATCGTTAGTATTGTCGATAATATTTAAATCATCAACATATACAGATATAATGCAAAATCCTAATGAACAGTATTTGTGAAGAACTTAATTGCTTTATTGATTCCATTTGTACATGTATTTATAGAGATGAAGCAGTGCCAGTTGAAGTGCTAGCGTCGCTCTGCTGTTGTCGTTCGGCTGCCGTTCGTCGCGTTGATTCGGCGATAGGGCGCCTGCCCCGACGACTGGACGCCTGCGACTGATGAGATTAATATCTAATAATATTATCAGGTTGTGCCAAGAGTACCCAGTTTGGGTAGGGATTAGGTGGTCATGGTTGAGATGCCGCACTAGTGTACTACTACTGATGAGATCCATCCTTACGTTAATAGGGGTATTTGATTTTAGCCGAAGCAGAACAGATGGAGATATTTGGACGCAGGAGAAAGTTGCTCGAGGAGACGACTTTAGCTGTGGTCGCATCTGCGATCCATCTAGTGGTCCATTTGTCAAGCGCGGCCGTGATACCGTGGCTGGGCACGGTCCGCCCCCTGCCCCGACAACACAGCACGCCTTTCGGGAAGCACAAGAAGCGCCCACCGGCCACCGGCCGTGTGGCCGTGTATATATGGCGCCCTCCTGGTGCTTCCGCCTCTCCCACATGAGGGTGCTGAGCGATGAGCGAGGGCACGAGGAACACGCGCCAGGTATACGGATCGCCGAGCAGTGGCGGAGCTGGCTTTGGTAGTGCGACAGACCGGGATGGCAATTGCGGCGGCGTTGAAGGGGTGCAGGGTGGCGGCGTGAACACGGGGATCCTGGACGAGCAGGTGCTGGCCCTGGTGTTTCGGTCGATCAACTGGGACCCGCAGGCGGTGTGCACAGCGGCGTGTGTGAGCCGGCGGCTGCGCGCCGTCGCGGAGCGCGTGCTGTGGCGGGAGCTCTGCATCTCCAGGGCGCCGAGGATGGTGGCCTCGCTCGCGGGCGAGGCAGAGGGCGGG
>KE371629.1:205466-221329 GCA_000418225.1 Zizania latifolia | reverse complement strand
TTCTGAGCCGGGGGATTTGAGGCCGCAAATTTCACGGCATCCCTTTCTCAAGCTGTCGTTCGTCACACCAAGATGGATCCCATCGTCCTAGAAACAGACTGGAATCCTGCTCGACACGGCAGACCCGGGAAAGGCCTTCGTCACACGCAAGTGTCACAAAAAAAGGCATTGAAAGTCTCCTCCAGCTCTGCCTAACTGCCGCTCTCCTCTTAATACGCCGCGCGCTACCGTTTACCGGCGAGCGAGCGAGCGAGCAGAGTCACACAGGTCCATGAAAGCAGCACCAGATTTCGGTCATCGCGGCCATGGTTCGGCGCGTGTTCGTGGAAACGCTAGCCCCCCACCCTCCTGCGGCTGCCCGGTTTTCGTCTCGCCATACGTGCGTACACAAGTACACGTCGTCACAACGAAGAAGCGTCACCTGCTCATCATGTGTGGATTCATAGTGGTAGAGCCTCCATCGGATGACAAGAAATGAAGGGTGAAAAACGATTCTCGAATTCTGGCTGCAGGTTGTGTTTGTATGGACTGAAGATAGAAGTTCAGATTCAGAATCCGTGCATTGTCAACGGTATGGGTCTGTTTGTTATAATTTCAACTCCGAAATTAATACTGGATCTAGAGTTTATATCGTATAATAAAGTAGTTTAAACTTTTATTTTTAGTCTAAAATAAAACTAAATTGTTCAACTAAATACCCTCAATCTATCCACAGCTCCACATCTAAGATTTTTAGCTCCAAAAAAAATCTAGATCTAGAGCTATTTTCAGCTAAAAAAATTCTAGATAGCTGTATCATACTACCAAACTCACCGATGTGATTTCCAGACAGGCGATCAAAAAATATGTCCTTCCTCAAGTTAGTATGATATGTTCAGTGACGTGGGGATGTTGTAGGTTGTAGGGATTAGTGACAGTACCAACAAAGCGGCTCAAGGTGCAACTGTCTGCAAGTAGAGGGCAAAGCAACGGAAACGGGGACAACCGGACAGAGTACCGTCCTACATGACGGCATATGCACGCAAATACGCAATGTCGCTAACCATCGCGACACAAATGTGAGCGTATATTAGTTTTTGAGCGGTTCGCAGGGCTTGATTCGAAGCACATGGCAGGCAAAAGAAGCAGGCTCAGCTCAGCAGCAATTTCCAGTAGCATCATAACTGTACTACACTATATAAAAGGGACTGATGTGCCTTCGTAGTGCTCTCGTAGAGATAGATCCCCACACCGAATTACTCTCAACAAATAAAGATTTCAGGCATTGAGGGGTAGCAAATCAGACTCCCTGAAGGAATGAGAAAAAAATGGGAAAACTATTACTGATGGTAACAGTGTGAGATAAGTGGTTCTTCCAGTCCTGCAGGTACATCTAAGTGCAGATGCCAGATGCTCCGTATGAAACCAATTCTTGTTGACTTTTATCTGAAGCCAAGTCCAACGAATGGGGACAAGGCGCGAGAGCACCAAAAACGGGGTCCAGCTCCGTGGAAAGCAACCTTACACCAACTAGCATAGTAGAATGTACTCCAGTAGCGAGTGCTTGCACAAGTGCACCCAGATGTTCTGTCCAATATCCCAAGATAATTAGAGCCACAATAGATTAAGATCAACGCAAAAAATACAATGGACCCATTGTCAAATTTCTCGATGTTTCGTATTAGATGAGACGAATTAAGCATTACATGATCCGTAGCTAATAATACTGGACATTGTAGACAACTTCATATACTGTCAAAGTAACTACAAGTGGCAAAAATGCACTCATATTTTCATACGCTCGACACAAAGATGGCATCTTTTCTGTGTTTATTTGCCTTTCTACTACAAATTAAGGCAAGAAATGAACATATTTTGCATCAAACTAGTAGAGGATCACACATTGGGAAATTCATTAGAACAAACCAAATTGCGTGTGCTGTTCGATCAGATCGAAGTATCCAACACTTTAGGCCTGGTTGTCGCTCTTGCGGTCGCCGTGCGAGTCACGCTCCTGCAGCAGCGAGCCGGCCTCCTCGTCGGCCTGCGCCGCCTTCTTCTGCGCCTCCTTGGCCTTCAGCGCCTGCAGCTTGACGTGGTTGTAGTAGCCTACGCCCAGGAACGCGATCCCGTAGCCGAATAGGTTGATCGGGGTGACCGTGTCCCGGATCACAGACCAGGAGAAGGCGATGAGCAGCCAGTCCTTGACGACGCCGGCGACGTTCATGGTGAGCGCGGACGTCTTGCCGACGAGCAAGAAGACTGCCAGGTTGAGCGCAAAGGCGCAGAGGGAGTTGGTCCCGAAGATGAAAAAGTCCGGCTGGAATATGCCGACGGCGAGCAGCCTGGGCAGCTCGACGAAGGCCCACGGCACGACGAGGAAGGCGAGACAGCATGGCGCGACGTAGTAGAGCGACGTGATGGGGTTGAGCGAGATTCCCTTGGAGGTGAGGAGGATCTGGATGAGGACGAGGCGGGTGGCCTCGAAGGCGACGGCGGCGAGCTGGAGCGCGACGCCGCGGACGTCGAAGCGGGCCTCGCCGTAGGCGGCGATGGCGACGCCGAAGGAGATGGAGAGCATGTTGAGCATGGAGGAGGACTTGAAAGTATCCTTCTTGAAGAGGACGCCAATGGAGTAGACGGCGACGGGCATCAGCGCCTTGAGCATCTGGATGAAGGAGACGGAGAGGTAGATGTACGCCGAGTTGGAGAACCAGAGGGAGAGCGAGTAGAGTGCGCCGATGGGGAGCACGGAGGACGTGTAGAGCTGTGGCGTCATGGCCGGGGAGGACGGGAGATCGACGACGCGGAGGAGGCGGACGAGCGCGACGGCGAGCGACGAGCAGAAGGCCATGTGCACCATGGTGAGCGAGATGGGGAAGGGCCAATTGTACATCTTGGGATCAAGGATGTACTTGTTGTAGACGATGACAGTGAAGGAGAGGAAGATCCACACCGCCACGTACATGTAGGACACTAGCACCTTCCGGATCACCGACTCCGACATGCCCCCCTCGCCGCCGCCGCTGCCCTCCTTCGCCATGGCTCTCCCCACGCCGCCGCCCGGTCCCCCTCCGGCGACGCGGTGGATCACTGGATCTGGGCGGGCGGGCTCCCGCGTCGGTGTGTCTGTGGGAGAGAGTGGTGGAGTGGGAGATCTAGGAGGGAGCAGGGGAGGAGGATGAGGCGGATCTGGCTGGGAAGGAGGAGAGGTAGGTGGAGATGTGTGAGTTGCTGGAATGCTGGGGAGTGGGGATGGGGGGAGATGGCCACGTGGAGAATAGCCTCTGCCTCCATCTCGCGGTGCCGTCTTTTATAGCAGGATTTGACTTGTTTTACGGCCTATCTCGCCTCGGGCTCTGCCAATGTTGATTCTGTTGTTGAATTCGGCCCGTTATTTTCGGAGCACGACTATGCGAGCGGGCCGCACGGAGCGGGTTTTTTTCTCGTGTACCGTGCAGATCTCATCCTTGCATTTCACGTCGCGTCGTCTAAGAGGTGTTTGGTAGTTTATTTTTTTTCTGCAAGGCAGAGGAGCCTTGAGAGTTCCTCCTACAGTGGCAAGCGGCAACTTACTTCACAACATGTTTAATTTGGTGAGACCTGATGAATAAAAGGACTAGATGGTTATAGTTTCGAGAGTAATTAGAGTTATCGATTACTATGTTACTCTAGATCTAAGTTTAAAGAAATTAAACGCAACTACTATTGAACATAAGTACATAACCCTACATTGTTTTTGTTCTCAACAGGGTGACCGGTGTGGCGGTGTCACGCACACATATGGCCCGAGTGGCACCATCTGCATGGCGTCACGTTCTTGTTACGCCCTCTCCTATCCGACGGCCATCTGACATCTAACGTTGTGCGGTGACACCTAAGTCAGACAGCAACGCTTCTTCCATCGTAAGGCGTGCGCCCCAGCTGCAGCGACAGATCGAACCGGGCCCGTGCGATGCCGCTCGCTCTCACAGTCTACCACGCCGAACCGCACGAACTGGACCATGCACCGGTGACGAGGGGGACGGAAACAAAGCGGCTCCGGAGTCCGGCTCGCTTTGTTTGGGAGGAGGTGGTGCCAAGTCCGGTTTGGTGAGGTTCGGCGCGAGCGGCCATGCCAAACGAGGGTGACCTCGAGGTCTCGAATCGATGGCCCTTGTCTCGGATTGGATGGGAGATTTGGAGTAATGGAGTGTACCTGCAGCGTGGTGTGGTAGAGCCCAGAAGCTAGCAAGAAGTCTGAAATATGGGCACAGAATTGGGAAGGTTGGTGAACGCCGGTGGCGACGGCCGACGGGCGAGTTGGTGGGGTTGACAACTTAATTGTCTGGTTTTTGGCTCCTCTGCTCGCATATTCCCACGTGAACCGCACTGTTGCAAGGTGCTCATCGGCGCTCTCCTCCATACTGAGAGTCTCTGGAATAGATTGATCTTTCGGTGTTCTCCTTCACCAGACCTACGACAGAGTTCTGGCATTTTCTCCTCAGTTAAAACAGCGTAGTGAAAAGAACAAAATAAAGTTTTTTCAATGGGTTCTCTTTAGTAGAGACATCGTTGTCTTTGATAACATGCATGTAACGTGCACCGGAGGAAAATTGATAGAGGTCGGTTATCAAGATGGTGCCCCCTTTGTTAGGCCAGCTTCTTGGAGTACTTATCTGATTTTTCTCAGGACAAGGAAATTCTTGGCTGAAGCTGCGACACTGAATTTTCCTTATCGTCAATGTATCCCATTGTTTTCATTGAACTTTCTGTTCAGAGTTGTGAGGACATAGTTTGGTACTTCAACAAACGGTTGCCTTGCATGCAACATTCCTCTGCGAGAAGTCGAGAACCTACTTATGCTAGGATTGCATTCGTGAAATGAAGGTCAGGTTAAACTTGTTACCTACCTGATTTATTTCCGAGAGATAGCATACCAATTGGCTGCATCCTCTTTCTGTCAGGCACTCAGCCATCGCATCAGGACAATGAGAGCACGAGTGCTCTCCTACCATATTTGATTTTTTTTCAGAAAAGGACCAGATGTAGAGACAGATTTGTCTGAACGCCTCGCCGTCGAGTGTACATTTCAGAAAGGGACACCAGACTAGCACAAAAGATGGGCCGCTCTTATGGGCTATGGCGTGTAGTGTAGCTACCAGCTAGTAAATGCCAAATGGTAATGTAACATCTTGAAAGGGCGAGATAAAACAGATGAATTGGGGCCCAATTCTAATTTTCCAATTCAAGGCCCAATGCCGAGAACCAAACAGGGCCGAAAGTTCGGACTTTGGAAGATTTCAGCGTGCCTCGCGCCGTTGCCGGCTCGGCCACGCCCACGCACGCACGTCTCACGGATGCGGCTGGAATCCTGGATGGATGGGCCACTCCTAGCTGATCTCGCCCGGGTGGCTGGCTTGATGGGCTACTACAGCCGGCGCGTTGGTGGAAGCCCGTGTGGAGTGCACTCCGCCTCGGCGCCGGGCCGAGCACGCGGGATGCCACGATGGGCCGAGCTACGAGCCTACGACGAGCGACTGGGAAGTTGTGTTTGCGGCTTTGCACGGAGATGGGGGCTGCCGCGCCGCACGGATGTGTATGGGCTGCTCGCCGGCGATCTGAAATTCTGGATTCCGTGATGTCAGAGTTCAACTCTATTTCCTTCTCCCATTGAGTGATTCAGAATTTCAGACACCTGCTCTGCTGTGCCTGCATCATTGCTTCCTCGCAGATACGCTGCCGATGCTCGATCATAGTAGGCTTTTCCTTTTCTTTTTGAAAAAAACACAGTAGTTTTCTGTCATCTCAACGAATTAATAAAAAGACAGCGGTGATAATGTCCTGGTAGTACAGAAAATATGCACGAGACAATATATAGGTTGTGTCATGGTCTTATGGATGAGCAGAAAAATGACTCGTGGTGTACTTGGACATGACGGGTGGGGATAATATCGTTTTCCCCAATTTCCGCCACGAGAAGTACAGACTATGTGCCGGGAACTATGCAGCCATGGCGAATCGGCGGCGGCGATGTGCACGGCGAGTGGCCGGTCGACCCATCTTCCTCTACTCCGATTGTCTCCGATCCTAGGCGACATCGGCACTTAAGGTGCACGGAGGAGGCAGCCTCGGGACAACAGATCGAGAAAGTTCGCTGCTTCCGCCTAGAACCGACGCCACGGTGCTCCACCGGAGGATTTCACGGCGGAGTTGAGATGATCCGATCGAGAAGGCCGAGGCAGGCTAGGTTCACGACTGCGTTGCCATGCCATCTTAATCACCCGCAAGTATGACTATTCCAGTATAGAGCATCGGATCGTGCATGACTATAGCTATGCCCTATGACATGGCACATGAAGATGTGCTAGTGCTCACCCAAGAAGTTGGAGGCTTGGAACGTTGCAGCTGGAGCTGGTGCTGTCCACTGTTCCCGGACCAAGCTATTGATTAGATGGCCGGACACACCTACCGGAACAACTCCGACACTGATAGCAGCATACTGCCAGGAACGCTATTGGGAATTTGCGCTGCGATGCATCTTCACAAGTCATGGGCCATGGCTACAGTATGGCACATTTGTGGGGTACTAGCTAGACAAATTTTTATCTTAGACTTGGACTTAGACACATCTATCTTAAATAATCGAACGGACATAATAAAAAACGACATTTTTATATCCTAGAGCTAATTGATCACTTTTTATATTATGGTTATTCGATAGACTGTCCACCCTTACACATATAATTATTATATTTATTTTAGTATATTTTCAAAAAGTTAATCTGTTATCTCCTAAGAAATAATAGATCAATCATAATTATTATTATTATTTATGTTTTTTTCAAAAAGTTAATTATTAATATATATTAATTAAAAAATTTAATAATCGGATTATACTCATACTAATTTAAGGAAAGAGGCCGTCAGAAAAACAAAGTTGCATGAAGTATGAAACATTTAATAGTTGATTAATACATTATTTAATTTTTATTATAAGAAAATTAACGGGTCATATTTCTTATGTTCTTAGCTCGTCCTTCTAACTTTACCATCTTGCCAGACTTGTCACCTGTACTGGTTAGCTTAACTTTGCCATATTGGAGTAGTACACTAGTTTTTCGTAGTGGAAAAATAATAATCTCTCCCTTTAGCTTATGCTGAGTTTATATTACGTATACTCTGTTTATAGCTCAACACAGTTGTCCGAGGCTATGTCTAGTTCCAACTTACATTGTAAGTTATAAATTAAGTTTTTCTCCTTTGATCTAATAAATCTCGACCGGTATGGCGGTATCCTTTACCGTTCAGGTCAAAAAATAATTAGAATAAAAATTTTACAGTACTTAAGGAGGTACTAAAAGGTACTAGTGTAAATTTTGGTGTCTGTCGGTATCTCGTGAGTATCAAAACCAACACTAAAATTGCTGTACCTTTTGGTATCTCCTCAAATACCGTAAAATCACTCTAATTAGAAACCTTAAACATTCCATTATCGATTGGCAGTTTCCACTCATTGGCCCAGTCTATATGGCTAGTTTCCGTTTCGCTCCATAATATGCTCATACAGACTATGAAGCCATATATATATATAGTGGATATATAGGACTTTATAACGTTGCCGACTAGCTAGCGCATATGATATGACATACGTACATTCTCTTTCCTTTGTTTTCTAACAACACACTGTTAACAATCCTCCATTTGCAAACCCCAAATTAACCAGTTAATTAGTAGGAAGCAGGGTCAATGAATCTGGAAAGAGCCTCCTTCAGATCTCTCCTCTTTGCATCCTTTGCTCATTCCCACAACACCACCACCGGTGTATTGTATTCTACTGAAAAGAAGCTCATTTTGTCAGTGCTATCTGAGTAGGGAAACGTTGAGCAAACCACTTGCCAAATGCCAATGTGGGTGTGTGTCAGTGTGTGTGGAGGCTTCGGCAACAACAGCATGCAGCAACTGTGCCTTTCATTATTTTTCCCTGGGAGAGCGACGCCACAGTGCCTGTTTGGCTCCTTGTAGGAATCGACTAGCTCTGTGTTGGTCAGCTCAGGTAATGCTCACCTCAGGTTGCTATTGAGCGTAGATGATAAAGTGTTATAACTATGCAGCATGAACCAGAGTTGGGGTTTGGTGAAGAGAGGAGCCCCCTGTGGCCAACAAAAAAGACTAATTTTACGATTATTTTACTGGCGGTAGAATACATCATAACCGATGATCTTTAATTTTTAAATAGTTTAGATTAATTTTTACTACTAATCTAATGAGGGGTAGTAGAATGTATCATCCAAAGAAGTTTTGATGTGAGGGTTAAAGTGATAATTTTCTATATGTGAAACTCTAGCAATGCAATCTTTCTGATACGTCGCTTCTAGCATAGTTCTAAAGCCGGAGATGGGCTAGTATTATATAAAAAATCACTAACGATAATTATATCTAGATTATAATCAATTAAAAGTACCAAACTACCTTTAAAATTGATGGTTAGAATTGATTTAATGAAAGTATAATACTATCAGTAGAATGCTCCATAAAGGTACTCGTAAAAAATGCCTTTTGAATTGCTCTTTCAGTAACAGGTAAGTGATATTTGGAGAAACGTTGGCGCACGAAACCGTTTAATTTATCAGGATCCTGCAAATCTGAAGCAAGTTGTTTCCATAATTCCATGAATAACTCTATTCTAATAATGCGTCCACTCAAAGATATGAAGGCGATTAATCAACTGGACTAATGCTTGCAAAGATAAAGTTGACATGCGACCTGCCCGCATCAAGAAATTAATTAAAGGGAGTTGCACCAAAACTTTGTTTATACGGGCATATTGGTTAAAGGGATAATAATTCAGTGCAGTTAATTAACCTATAGCACTTTAGTTACACGCTGATTAGCTGATATAATATAAACCAACAAGTGAAATGAAACGGAGAGAGGTTGAGAATTTCGGCACCGCCTCTGAAAGTAAAAGTATAGTGCTACTCTGCAAGTGATGTTTGAGAACGGATAGTGAAATGATGGATACATTTCATATCTTTGTATCAAAATAAGGGACCAAGTGGCAAACAATGAACAATATAGTGAGTGATATATTAACTAGATCTCCATAAGGGCTTCGACAACGGAATCAACTGGTCACTCTAGTTCTGTAGTTCATATCAGAATTTTCTGGGACATCAGAGGATAACGTGCATCACTAGAGTATTTCTTCGTGGATCCGATATATAAGAGCACCATTACAGCATCTTGGCTAATTTGAGCTTTTCAATTAGAACCTTGGCTATAAGCTTATGATAAGCAAGCAATACGATTACTAGATTATTAAGGGCCATAACTTATACTAAGTACCAGTAGTACCTTTAGTACTTTCACAGTTTCACTTCTACTACCTCTCTTGCAGTTACACTACAAGCTAGAACAAAACCAAAGCAAAAACGCGTGTGGTGTGTGGCGTGTGTTGAGTGTGTGCTTTCATATATACTCTCTAAAGAAAACAACAAAACTTCAGAAATGTGTTCAAAACCTTGAAACCACAGGAACATGTAGATCCTGTAATTTTCTCCTCTTCTGATGACAGACAAACGGTACGTACTGAAACTCTGAAAGTCTATCCATTCATTGCACCATGCTTGCACGTCCGGCAGTAACAAGTCCTGAGAACTACCACAGATATTGCGACACGTACCACGACAGATGTTGCGGATCCTAGTTTCATCGCATCAATCAGCCATTCAGTCGTTGCATGACAACGCACATCATGTCCTGTCAGTCAACCGTGTGTCTGAAAATCTCACAGGTTTATGGTTCATTTTTTCACGCCATAAAGCGGTTTTCAATATGTTGGAACTTGCCGGCTCGCAAGGTTGCACACTTGCACTACATATGTAGTGCCTCGCCAGTGGAGTCTGAATCCCAAATCCATGAACCATAACTTTGGGTGACGCATGCAATTCTTGCTTTTGCATGATGCATTTCATAAGTACACTAACTGTGTAGTACTCGACAATTTACAGAACTATATGCACATGACGTTTGGTTCAACCATATTGATCGATCCGATTTACGTTTGCAGAATTATGATACGGAGATCGAATTCCATTTCATCATGTCAGAAAGACAGAGACATTTTGTGTAGAGCAGGGATGAGAAAACACTTGGATTCTCAAATCATCCTCGTTGAACACAAGGAGCAGAGGAAAATACAAGGTAGCTGAAGGGAAGTTCAGATTACAAGAAGGGACAAAATGAAAAACACAACAAAATTATTCCACTTAACCCACTCTCAGTAATCACCGGGCCCTAGCAATGCACGCGATGTCAGTAACACATACGTTTCCGACACACGCCTCGCATGACAAGACAGTTAATTGGACAAAACCTCCTCTCCCTGATCAACTGATGCAGCTAAACAGTTGGAATCAATGCGCTTGCATGCATGCTGCCAGAGTCAAACTGCACTAGCTCCGTGTTCGTTGGACGACGACGACTTCGTTCCATTTGGTTTCTTGCAGTCCGCTGCGTCATCGTTTCCAGCAGCAGCAGCGGTGGTGGTGGTGGTGGCGATGATGAATGCGGCGGCGTCGTTTCCCTTGGTGGCCACGGGCAGCTCCATGGCCTCCGCCTCCTCCTGCTCCTGGGTCTCCTTGTGCTTGCCCCAGAGCACGGAGTAGAGCCCGATCACGATCAGGACGGCGCCGAGGACGCCGCCGAGGTATATCTTCTCGGCGAGGATGAAGGAGCCCATGCCGGCCACGATGATCATCATGAGCGGGCTGAACGCCGATGCGAACACCGGCCCCGTCTTCTGGATCACCAGTCCTTGCACGTAGTACGCGATGCTCGACGTCACGATGCCCTGAAAACCACACCAAGAAACACGGCGTTGCTCGATCTGTCAGCATCTGGCACGACGACAGTGAAAGTTTGATTGGAGTGTGGTCATCAGTACGCACGGCGTATGCGGCGGCGAGGAGGTTCATGTCGAAGCCGATGGTCCAGACGGACGGGCGGTGTTCCATGGCGAAGGTGACGACGATGGCCTGGAGGGTGCCGACGAAGCAGATGAGCGTGGTGAGGGAGAGCGGCGCCGAGTATTTCTTGAGGGTGTGCGCCTGCAGGATGAAGAGCGAGGCCCAGGCGAGCGTGGCGATGATGACGAAGAGCGAGCCCAGGAACCACTCCCTCCCCGTCGGGTCAACGGCGGCGACCGGCGCCTCTCCGCCGTGCCCGTTCGGCTGCACGTGGCCCGTCCACGCCATCTGCATCAGCGGGCCCTTGTACAGCGTCATCATCATCGCTCCGGCCACCGTCACCACAGTCCCCGCCACCTTCGCCTGGCACCTCACCTTCCTCATGTCCAAATTCTCCATCCTAAATTTATTTACAGCAATGTCAACTGCTTGCTCCAAACCAATTCACTGTCTCGATCATCTTCTCTGCTCAATGTTCAGAACTTCACATGATATACGTATTATACCTGAAGATTACTGCCATCACGAAGGTCATGGCAGGAAGGATGTTGCTCATGGCGCATGCGAACGTTGGGCCGGTGAACTTGAGACCGGCGTAGTAAAAATTCTGATCAATCACAGGCCTGCAATAACAATGAAGGCCATGCATAAGGTTAACTAACAGTTCATGCATGCTAGTACCATTTCTGAAAAGCCGACATTTTTTTACGTGGTAGTACTAGCTACTGATCGATAGCCTTTGCAGTATAGTCACCTTTTCTTGATAAAAGAATAGGATCTTGGTATTGGAATGTCCACTTAAGCGTGTTCTCTTCTTAAATAAATTAAATTGGGTACACCCGAAAAGACAGGAGATGTTCTATCGAGCAGTGCACTAACCCGAGCAGCGCCAGCACGAAGATCTGGAGGAAGACCGACCACGTCATCTTGGGCCTCACCTTCCTGCCATTTCCATCGATCAACCGATCGACACCGTTCGTCAGATTCAGACACAATGCAACACGTACGGCAACAGTATTCAGACGCCGTCATCTTGCTTAGCTACGTACCTCTCGAGGAGCAGGGCGAAGGGGGCGATGGAGACGGTGGCGAAGGCGTGGCGGTAGACGACGAGGACGTAGTGGCTCATGCCGTGGTTGAGGGAGACCTTGGTGATCACGTTCATGCCGGCGTAGCCGAACTGCAGGCAGATCATGGCGAAGTAGGGCTTGGCCCTCTCGAGGAAGCCGCCGCGGGAGCCCATGGCGAAATGCGAGCTAGTCTCTGAGCCGACGTACGTACGTACGAACGTGTGCTAGCTTGACTGTTTGCTTGGTTTCTCGAGCTCGGTGATAGGCAGGCAGAGACGGGTATAGCTTCCTAGCTAGTGGTGCTAGCTAGCTAGTGCAGAACTCAAGGAGCAAGACACGCTGCTGGCCTTGAGTTGAGGAGGATGTGCAGGCTTCAGTGCTCTATTTATGTACTCGTGGCAGGGGCATTTCGGGCTCTTCTTCTTCTTCTTCCGAGTAAGGCTGTGCTGGCCCCATCCGTGCTGGATCCCCGTATGCGTCTCTGTGCAGCAACTGTGCAGACGTGGGCAGAGTAGGCCCCACACCAGTGGGTTGCACTGTCCCACCTGTCAGGTGAGAACGTTGTCGCCTTCATCTGGTCGAGTGAACATCGACTTCAAATCCGGACTAGTTACAATATTATGAAACAGAGAAAAGATTTTGCTAGAGAACGATACATATTTAAAAAATCAATATCTAAATCCTTATCATTCACATGCTACTTATCAGTTGTCAGATTTCTCTATGTCAAAATTCAATTGCAGAACACGTTCCGTGCTTATACACAGAGGAAGTATCGAGGGCTAAGATATCAGCAAAATTTTCGAGTTTGCAAATTCCATCCAACAAATGGGGGGCAACGGGCTCTGAGCTAAGTTGCCGTGCCATTTTCACGGACATGTCGCTCTCGTGCTACCAAAGCAGAGCATTACATTTTTTTTCACTTCTTATGCTGAATTCGTGGACTACACTAGCGTCTTGCATTGTAATCTACAAACGCAGCCGTCGCGACAAAAAAGATAGAGAAAAAAAATACGCAGTACATGTATGCAGTACAAGCGGCTGCGGAAAGCTACGTCCCCAAACACAAACCCGACGAGGAGACCTGAGTGCGATCTATGATGCCCGTATTTTACCATCTGATTTGATGGTGGCTAGCTATGGCGATAAATTATTGGCAGATTATGTTTAAAGAAAAAAAATCAATTATATAGGTTTGGTACACCTTGAGGTTCAAACTTTTTTTAAACCAATTCAACCTAGCTTTAAAAAATCATAGATCTGAAGTTGTAAATGAATTGAGTTATTTAGTTGAGTAATCTAGTTTTTATTTTGAATTAAAAATAAATATTTAAACTATTTTATTATACTATACAAACTCCATATGTAGCATGAATCTTAGAGTTAGAGTTGTACTGTAATAAATAGAAAATTATAATTAGCTTAAATAATAATTAGAATCAATATATAACTAATAATTAGAATCAATCGCCTCTATACTTAGTCCTAATTATTTTAATGTTTTAAGTTGTTGTTAAAGTGTTATCCCGCATGCCTCAAATTTCTCTTTTCTGAAGATCAGCTCAACTCACATAAGTTCAGATAGAGTAATAGCCAGCTCTCTAGCTACTATTCGCACTCTCTTTTGCCGTTTTGCGCATGCAAAAGTTGTAACAGAAAAGGGATCAGGAAAAGGCAATTTAGAAGAAAAAAATTGGTACTTGTTGCCTAGAAGAGACGAACTAACAGTCTCTGAATAGAATTAGATGTTCTTTGCTTTCGATTAGGTTACATGAGACATAGTATGTATAGTAGTACACCACCACCGCACATACGCACTGGTTATCTTGTTATCTATTATACCATCAAAACAATAGGAAAACTTTCTGTTCGTTCTCCACGTCTAAAAATCAACACATTAATCGAAAAAAGAAACCGTTGATTGTAAGTGGTGTAAGATAGATTATAATAGTCTAAATTAAACTGTAGAGTCCATATAGAAATACAATTTAAATTATAATAAATTCGGATTAAAAAACAAGATATATTAAAAGAAGAGTATAGAGTAATAAAACACAATACGGAGGATCCATGATGCCGACCACCGCCTTTGTCGTTGTCCTTGCCGCTCTTCACCGTCGGGCCTCTCGCCCTACGCTGCCCCTCCTACCGCCCGGCCTCGCTGCCTGACTGCACCACCTTCGTTGCCCGGCCACACCGTCTCCACCGGACGCGTTGTTGTCCTGCTCCCTCGCTTCTCTTCATAGGATGCTCTTCTCCTTCACGTGACACCTATCTAGAGGGTCTCTATGAAAAGGGTCGTGGATCGTCTCCATATAAATTTTTTCCTAAAATCAAGCATGAAGTGGTGAAGAGCAGTAAGTACATGGCTACATGCATATGTTCCGATGCACTGCACAGATTGACTCATCTAACTCGCATTAGCTTTTTACCATTTCGCTGGTTTTGCCATCACTTTTATCTTCCTTTTTCCCTGTACTTGAGACGCACGAGGAGAAGCTGGGTTCGACTTGACTGTCATGTATTTAACTCTGGACTCCAATATCATTTGGGCATAGTAAAAGAGTATGTTGTTTACTTATTGCTTCTCTTCTTTTCGGAGATATGCTCTTGCAATCTCGCTCGTAACGTTTTGACGTGTTCATTCGACCCAAATTTGAGCTTAAACAGAGCAAATAGAGGCCTCTATCATCTAGCTCAAATCTTTTGGAGTTGGGACAAAGATAGAGCGGAGAATCCTAAAGTGCAAACCAAGACGTACCTTGAGGCGAATCAGATGACAGGGGAGATCGAAGATAAATTACAGGAATCCGAACATCACAACATCGGTCAGATATGGTGAGCATCAGACAGAACATGCAAATCCCAAACAGAGGATTAAAAACTTAAGACTGATCATCATGTTGCACAAACAAACAAACAATGTCAAGGCATCACAGTGCGTCACCATTGCCGACTGATCAAAAAGCTCTCTCTTCTGATCTCTCTCTCTCTCTCTCTCCCTCGCGTCAGTCGTCGCAGCTAGCTCTAACTAGATGAGTATAACCGATGGAGGAGTACGGATAGGCGCGCACAACGCAAGTGGCGGATGACCTGCGCTCTGATTCGGATTCTTATTTAATTCAGGTGAGGAGAAGGATCGAATGGCAACTCGACGGATCGCTTTATTGCGATGCTTCCGATCGAGCACTTTACGAGCGATCATAATGAGCGTATATCGATCGACTAGTATTTATTTGATATATATAACCTGCTCACGAGTTAATGACGATGCTATCGTCGATCGATCTCGTTAATCCGCCGGCTGCCCTATCGTCAGTGATAGGTATAGTGCCATGCATGCATCAGGCCATGATCGAGCTGGTAAATGCTCCCGGTCTAATCATGTGCTAGCATAAGAGAAGCAGAGGAGACAACAGGCTAACGATGTCCTCGCGTAGTCGCGTGAATGCGCCACGCACAGACGCACTCATGCGGGGGCACATACGCGGCTATGCCTCCGATGACTAGTAACAGGTAGATTTCGTGATTCTGGAATCTGGATCAGTATGTATCGGTTCTTCTTCTTTTTTGCATGAGCTGATAGGTCTAGTCAAATCATCCCCAACTTTTTTTAGTTAAATCATCCGCAACCGCAACTTGAGAGCGCTTCCGAATCTACTGGTTACTGCAGCCTGATGTGCCCGAGCTCCACGAACACCTCACCGCCGGCGATGTTGTGCTCCTCCGGCGAAGGCGCGGCACCACAGGCCCATCGCCGCCGACCACTCCAGTGATCCAGTCCATCAAGGCCTAGTCAGAGCTCAGCCTGCGTCCCTTGTTGTTATGTGGCCGGTGCGGCCCGTGCGAATTTCACAAACCGGTC
>KE371629.1:146043-164387 GCA_000418225.1 Zizania latifolia | reverse complement strand
ATCCTCCTCGGGGGTGGTCCGAGGGGGTGATTTGTGATGGCAGGGAAGCGCTGCACTCAAGACCCGATGGTTGCACAGCTCGTATGAATAGAACTGGCCGGAGTTGACTCGAGGGTTTAGAGTGGTTCGGCCCCCCCGATAGGGTAATAGGCCTACGTCCACTGGGTTTCGATGGGGTGTTTACTAGTCGGGAATAGAGTTTACAGTGTCGGATTACACGAGCTAGGGCTCAGAGAGTAGTGGGTGTGTGTTACAACTCGAAGAAGCCGTCCTTGCTTGAAGGAGCCTCTGAAGACGTCCGTTCTAAGGCGGACGTCCTACTATTTATACCCTTATTGGGTGCAATCTATTGTACAACAGCTAAACGTCTACGGGGCAGCACGTCGATAGGATATGGCACGCCCAGATGGGACGCGCCGTGCCGCCAACTCCCTACCTGCCCTCTGCGCTGACGCCGCCCGACGGGTGATCTTCTGACGCGCCCGGATTGCCTCCTGTCCGCTTTCAGTCCAGTCGCATTTAATGCATTCCTACCCCCTTCGGCCGAGTCTGACTCCTGCTGGCGCGCGCGTGCGTGCTGTGGGTCCCCCGCCTGGCGTTGCGCCCAGGGGTGGGCCGCGCAGCCACCTGCCCGCGCGCCACGTGGCCAAGAAACCACCACGTGGCCTACCCGGGGGCTATCCCGCACGCATGACTAATAAGTTTTTCTTAACATTATTAATGTGTTAGGATTGCTAAATCAAGTATTCGTGGGATGTAAAGAGCTTGTTATTAGTTACCCTTGAAGAGAGAGGGCCAGTCTGGTTCGATGATTATCTGTATTCTGTAGCGAGAGGAAAGAGCACAGTCCAAATTGCTGTTCAGGAACGACTTGATCGTAAAGGCCGGTAATAACGCCTCGCCAAACTGGCCCGCTGATCCCGACAGTGATGGGTTAGAGAAGTCGACAGCATCTCGGATGAGTCTTTGGCTTCTTACAGGCACACTACACTTCTGGGCCTCGTGAGCGTGTTGGATTGTTCGTCGTGTTCTGCTGTATATCACAGTCACAGACAGAAACGAGACAGCGTAATTTGAGCCAATCATCTGCCATATCCGACTGCTAGATGACCGTCGTCTAACTGACAACGACAAGCATGCATGTGTTCATCGGAGGAAAAAAAAGGAAAAAGAAGTTGATTTGGGGTGCAGTTGCAGGAAGCTGATTAATTCGATCAGCAGAGGGACCTAATTAATTGTGTTATATGTTGATATGATCCGGGTTGCTGAAGGGAGGATCAGGACGGACGGACCCACGAGCACGAGAGGCCAGTTCTCTGTAGATTTTATTCCTTCGGGAATAATTTCGCATCTTTTCTGGGTGCATTCTGACTTGTTAATTTTATGCCTAAGTCTCCATCTCAGCCTCCACTTGACAAACGGCACTAAAAAAGTAGGGTACTATGATGATCAGTTCTCCATCTTTAATTATGATCTCGATCTTTAATTACGATCTCGAGTCTTTTCTCTCTTTTCTTTTACCTTTTCATTCCTTATGTTAGCTTGGGTTGGTGACCAATTATATCTACTACTAGAATCCACCGAATAATCATTAAAAATACTATAACTGTCAGTGCAAGCTTAATGTGTACATTAATACTATCTATCTATCTATCTAATCCTAGACTGATTCGTGCAAATAGCATTCCATAAGGAGAACAACATATTTTTTTTAGAGAAATGCCATAAGGGCCCGGTCTTATTTAAAGGACCAGTGGCGAAAATATGATACGAGGACTTTTTAGGAGGTCACTTATTCTAGTACTGCTCTCGTCCCAGCACGTTCAACTGGAGTTCTAATGGGATCCGGTACCAAGTGCTCACATCCCGTTTCCAACAGCATAAATTTTTACCCCGAGCCTCTGAAAACAGTGTTTTTATTCTGTAGTGTTTATACAGTTCTTGAAACAAGTGTACATCATGACGATATATGTATGGTCCATATGCTCAGCTCATGAGAATTCACTTGCTCAACAGCCATGGAATTACTAACATGGCTGCTCCATAGCAATACGATTTCTCCAAGCATATCACTTACTTAACAGCCATGGAATTATTAACATTGCTGCTCCATAGCAAATACGATTTCTCCAAGCATATGGGTATGCATGTATACCTGCAAAAAAATCACCAGATTTATGGTGCTCTTCGGCTCTGTTATTATACAACATAGCGATATGTGACATATCTGCCGGCTGTCTCACTAGGCCTGATGATCTTCACAACCTGTCCTCGTCTGAGGCCGTAGTACCTTGCAATAGGATCCGTAATTTGTATTCTTGGAAGCTATTTGGTCCATCGCATCCAGAAGAGAGATGGGTTACACACAAGTAAGCATGTGCATACTGCTGTCGACATACCGAAAAATGCAGAGCGTACCATACGTACAGTTAAAAGGACCAAGCAAAATAAGGTGAGAGCGTATGGACTATGGACCAATGGATGTACTGGCCATCAAGCAAGATTAAGCGGTTATTTTGGCACATTTCCAATAGACATGGATGGAATTTCTTTAGAAAAATGCAGAAACAGGACAGAGATATGTAATAAACAGAACTCATTTTCTAACTTCCTATGTATTTATGACTAGTGCCATATGAGTTAGATTTCTACACGTTGCCATTGCTCATGTGAACCTATGGAAACAATGCAATCTATACATGCTCATGTGAAACAACTTCACTCATCCAAATGGAAATCTTTATTCTCTTAAGTCCAAATGTCATTTAGTATTGTTGTCTTGATTTTTTTTTTAAAAAAAAACCGCTGCTATCTAATCATGTAATGTCTACTGAAATGCATTGGCCACATACTTTAGTTATTGGAACTGCAAATTAACAAAGAAGTCTGAAATTGAATACACAAAATGGTTGAGGTTAATGAATTTAATAAAACTTTTTACTGACAAAAGCCTCCATATTGCTATCTTGGGAAAGTATACACATGATTGGCTCCTCTAATGCCAAAATCATAGTATAAATATGCAAGCCCACAATTAGCAATACCTGAGTTTCCTTTAGAGTGTACCGCTCCAATAATGTCTTCTTTTCCTCGTTTGTAAGAACTTGATGTTCAGGGACGAGAACATGATCCTTGATATTTATAAGCAATTCGGCTTCCTGAACATCACTTCAGTTATCAGGGAACAGAAAACAGAGTAGAGGATCATGGCACTATAGCATGTAGGTTGAAGTGCCAGTGCTCATTGGGAAAAAAACAGGTTTGTGGAAATGGAGAGCAGCAATAACTTCTTGGCGCTCAGGATTGACCTGGAAAATTTCCAAGTGGATCTTTGGCTCCAGTTCTTGAAGAAACGACCTTGCAAATGGAGTGAGGTTCTGTTGAAGAACCAATACAGCTCTGGAGACGTTCTCAGCTTTCATCATTTCGACATACTTCTTTATATGTTTCATACCCACCTTGTCGTCGTTCGGGAAGAAAACGTATATCTGATTCCGAACATAAAAACTAATTAATTGGAAAGTCATAACACATAGAATAGAACAGCAAATGCTTAATATAGGTGTTTGAATTTTGAACGAGGCCTCGTTTGTAGTTTGTGGTTTGAGCGTTCAGAGACTCACTGCCACTGAGCTTAAAGATTTTTCGCTACTTACAAACACATACATAAATCAAGTTTTTCTAAGGTCTAGTTTGGTCAGAATCTCTGTTCATTTTACGTGGATGTGTCGGAATTCTGGGTCCTATACAATAGGATTGGTAAGAATATGATCGGTAAGATATGAAAAGAAATAGAAATATTACGTCACTATTTCTGGAGACAAGAAGTAAAGGCAAAGAAAAACAATATTGCATATAAAAAATGTAAGAACTTTCATTATTTATATTGTTTTTTTTTTTGCAAATTTCAAACTCAATTGTTGAATTCAGTTAATTGCATTGTTACGAGATATTATTGCTTTAATTCAATATTTGTGTTGTATGTGTTGGAATATAAAGTGAATATTATTTTTGTGGTGTTACAAAAAATTTGAGTGTGAAGTAGGCACATCTAACATAAAACGAAGTACCCCTCTGACCCTCTTAGATCTTAGAACACTGCAAGTAGTTTAGCATTGCAGCGATATGATCTGTGCAGACGGAAAGGTGCAATGTGATTCGGAAGTCGGAACAGCGGTTATGCTGATGATTTACAAGGGACAAGAACGCAGTGAGAAAAATCTGAACTTGCTGTTTTCACTTGACAGGAACGGCTTACAAGTGGCGTCTGAGTGCACATACACAACTAATTCGTCTGGTCAACGCCCGATCGATCGCACATGCGAACTCAAGCCGATCCAGCACGAGCAAATAAAACCATCGAGCCAGTTACCTATTCAAACCTAGGCAACCGATGCGCATCTCGCAGCAGCTGATCAGCACAGGGAAGGCCGGGAGGAAAAAAAACAGAGAGCTCGGTCGGTATCGCGGATTGATCGATGATGGAGCGTGGCTGGGTGAGACAGCTGACCTGGTCGGCGGGGTCGTTCTTCTTGTACTTGTTGATGAGGAGGTCCTCGCGGTGGAAGGACTCGCCGAACTTGCGGAGGAAGTCGCGGCGGCCCATGGCTAGCTCGTGCTCCACCACCAGGTACCCCCTGTCCCGCAGCATCTGCATCACCGTTCGCCGGATCCGCACCAGCCGCCCCACCATCACCTCCTCCGTCACCAGCCCCGCCGACATCTCTCCCCGCCGTCCTCCGCCTCCGCCTCGCCTGCTCCGCAGACCGCGAGCTTCCGCCTCGCTCGCTTTCCTTCCGAGCTCAACTTGGACTGGAGAGGACGACAGCACGTGCGAGTGGGGTGGGTCGAGCGGGCGTACATCAGTACATGCGCGTCGAGCGTGCGCCGCAAGCCGCCGCGGTGAATGACGCGTGGGCCCCGGGAGCAGGCGGGAAATGCTATTTGCGGGCTTTCCTCATGGGCCTAGGCTTGCGGCCCAAGTTAAGAATTAGTCTGGCCAATTTTTATGAGTTCACAATTACCAGGTTGCCCCTTTGGAGACGAAAGAAAGAAAGCAGTTTAGCTGAGAAGGCTCACCCACAAGACACAAAATGATCGAACTTCTTATATATTAAATTTATTGTTTGAAGTCTTCAATAATTACCGTGAAATTTGTTTTGTTTTATCCTTCAACTTTCATCTTCTATCTCATGTTTCAAACTTAATCAAGCCAGCTGCAAAGACATTTTCGTAGATTTTGGCCCACTGCAATCATGGGTGCACCATCTGTGCTCCACGGTTTGTTGCACAATATCATTTTCCAACAGTAACGTACGTAGCGACTGATCTATCCACCGGTCCGATCTCAAACCTACGCCGAGCTGGCAAAAAAGATTCTCCACAGCGACATCCTGTCAACTACAAAAAGAAATGCAGAAGCACACTGGCTCTACAGTTACACAGACAGGCGACAGCGTAGAGCGTAAGTAACAAGTGCTGCTGCTAGATCCGATCTTCTTCTTCTCATCACTGCCTGTGCTTGTACAGAGCAGCAGAGCATAGAAGAAGAAGAGCGACGCTGGCGCACGTGCCCCACACGTGCGGTCCAGGAGGCAGTCCAGCTGTCCAGAAGGGCGGGGAGGAGGAGATCACATGTCGCTGTCCCCGTGGGCCCACTCCCTCTCGAGCCGTGAGGTGGACGCCTTTGGACTAGACCTCGTACCAACCAGCACCCTCCAATAATGCTCGTGTCCGTCGACTCCGACTCCGACTCCGCACCGCATCTCAAGTTCTCAACCCAACCCATGGCCCCCACGTGGGCCAGCCCAGGCGCGCGGCGTGGCCCCACATATCCCGCACCGCACGTCTGTCCTGGCCGTAGCCTGTCACCGACGTGTGGGGGCGACGATGCGATGTGGCCCACCTGTCGGTGTCTATGCTGACGTGGTCCGTCGGTCAGGAGCACCGGTCGCACCGACAGGAGGGGGCCAGCGAGGCGAAATATCCCGGGGAGGTTTGAAAAATACGCAAGGCGGGGAGATCTGGGCCGTCCGGACCGAGGATGGGTTGGAGGGAGAGGGCGTGGGCCGTCGGATGCTGGCCGATGCCTCCGCCGCCTACGGCTATTTAATGCACATTGCGCTCGGCCTCGCTCTCCCCGGATCTCTCTCCTCTCGCTCGCCGCCGATCGGATCGCGTGTTTGGATCATCTCATAACTCGTAAGCAAAATCTCTTCTGACTCTCTTATGTTGTGTCGCGGAACGGCGGATCCGTTAGGTTTGAATTCGATATGTAATGGCGATCTGATCCGTTGTTTGGTGTGAATTTTGCGAGCATAATCGTGTTTCTGAATGCTTTAGGGTGTTTAGTCATGGAAATCGGTAATGCATTACGATCCGGGGGGATTTTGCTGGTAAACTGTCTAGTCGGTGATTAGCCCCCTTTTATTTTGATTGGTCTGGTGAAAATGTTGGTTAGTTGTACCGGATCTGTGGAATTTCGAGTGTTTGTGCGGCATGTCTATCTCGGGGTTGCTTGGTTTATGCAGTCTGTTCTGGAATTGGATTATGGGATAAAGTAGATGGTTGAGGGTTTTTCGGTTCTCAATTTATACGAATTTTGCTGCGAGATCTAAAAGCAACTTCTGCTTCAGTATGAGGCATTTCGAGGTATTTAGCACACACATCCTATGCCTGATCCATTTTCTGGCAGATCTGATGTGCATGACGATGCATTTAGATTTCATATAGACATTCAGTGACTGAGCTGTCACCACACTAGGATTTGAGTCATTTCGGCATATGCAACCCCAGATCTGGCTGTGTTCAACTTGATCTGTGTAGGAATTCAGTGACATTTGGGATCTAGCATGACATGAAATTGTTACTTTTCCTATTCTCAAAGGATGTTAGATCTGTCTGCTAAGTAAATTGAGCAGTGCAACTACCTCCTTTTTACTTTAAATACTTAAGTTGTCCTTATTATTGCTTGCTGCAAGCTCAATATCTGTGATTCACTAACCAATGGTGTTCCCCTTTCCTTTGTAGGGCGAAGATGAGAGAGATCCTGCACATCCAAGGTGGGCAATGTGGCAACCAAATCGGTGCCAAGTTCTGGGAGGTGGTGTGTGATGAGCACGGCATTGACCCTACAGGACGGTACACAGGCAACTCTGATCTGCAGTTGGAGCGTGTCAATGTCTACTACAATGAGGCCTCCTGTGGTCGCTTTGTGCCCCGTGCTGTTCTCATGGACCTTGAGCCTGGTACCATGGACAGTGTCCGCACTGGACCCTATGGCCAGATCTTCCGTCCTGACAACTTTGTCTTTGGGCAATCTGGTGCTGGTAACAACTGGGCCAAGGGGCACTACACCGAGGGTGCTGAGCTAATTGATTCTGTTTTAGATGTTGTGAGAAAGGAGGCTGAGAACTGTGACTGCCTGCAAGGTAACAAATTCATTGATAACCAATTTTCTGGCACTTGCCAGTTCAATTCCTTTTGAATTGGTTAGGGTGCAGATGTTTACTTGAAGTTCACCAATTACCATGCTGTCAATCTTGCAGTATGATGCATAGTAGTACCAGAATACACCACATGAGTAATGCTACACCAATGCACTGTGATCTATTTGTTAATTTGAAACATGTTGCAGAGTGAGCAATTATATGACCTACATTCTCTATCGGTTTAATGGACATTGATTATGCTTGCAGATTGTTTAGTTCCCCAATTGAATTTCTATCCATCTTTTCTTATTGCATTAATATGCAGATATGCATTAGTTTTGTACTTTGATGTAAATCATGTTATTATTGAGATGGCTGTGGATTCTGATAGCATGTTGCATGTGTGCCATATGGATACGTGATCGGTGCTATTATGAGTCCATGACATTAGGGTATGGAGATACAGCATTCTGTTCTTCAAATTATTTGGTCAGTCAAATAGTATTTGTCATTGAACTATTGTTGTGAGATAATTAAGTGATCAATAATAATGATATGATTGGCCTATTTAAGAAATGTGTTCTACAGTTCTAGTAGTGCACTGTGCTAAGGAAATATACTGACTTTTCTTTGTTCTGTATTTTGACACCTGAGCAATGATATTTCATTCTAGCATGTTGCAATCATTTCTAAAGCCATCTGTTTCTATAATCAGGATTCCAAGTATGTCACTCTCTTGGTGGTGGTACTGGATCTGGTATGGGTACGCTCTTGATATCAAAAATCAGGGAGGAGTACCCTGACCGCATGATGCTGACATTCTCAGTTTTCCCCTCACCAAAAGTATCTGATACTGTGGTTGAGCCATACAACGCTACCCTCTCAGTCCATCAGTTGGTTGAGAATGCTGATGAGTGCATGGTTCTTGACAATGAGGCTCTCTACGATATTTGTTTCAGGACTCTCAAGCTGACCACACCTAGCTGTAAGCGACTTCAACTTTTCTAATTTTAGTGCATACAATTTGGCCAATCATTTATGTGTTTGTAATCATCATTATTTCCATATCTTTAAGAGTCCAGATGTAGGCTATTCCATGCTAAATAATCTACTCCCCTTATCCCAAAATGTAAGGACTTTTAGGTTTGGACACATATATTAAGGAGATATAAAAAATATCATAATATCTTTTTTAGGTGAGTGGATGTAGGTCTAAAAATAGTTGGGTAGAGTAATAAGTAATAAACTACAAAAATAGTATGAATACTTTAGAGGCAAAAATAACATTTTACTATTACTACTTGCTACATTTAGAATAAATTTTAAACTCTAAAAGGGACTGTATTTTGGGACAGAAAGGGAGTATCATTGATTCTGCATTATAATCTAGACTTGGCACTACACTTATGCATAGTATTAATTGGTGTGTATATAATTATGAAAGCATCGCTTTTAGAGCAGCATTCATGCTAAGGATACAAGGCGCTAACTCCAGTAAGTGCCTTTATGATTTAGGAATATTTGTTGTTTGGTCACGTTATTTTTCTGTTGCCAACATATACGCACATAATTTTCAACCAATGTACCATATTATAACATTTTCCACGTGTTTGCCATTTTCTGCAGTTGGGGATTTGAACCATTTGATTTCTGCCACCATGAGTGGAGTCACATGCTGCCTAAGGTTCCCTGGTCAGCTGAACTCCGATCTCCGGAAGTTGGCAGTGAACCTTATCCCCTTCCCCCGTCTCCACTTCTTTATGGTCGGGTTTGCCCCGCTGACATCCCGTGGCTCCCAGCAGTATCGTGCCCTCACTGTTCCTGAGCTCACACAGCAGATGTGGGATGCCAAGAACATGATGTGCGCTGCTGATCCTCGCCATGGACGTTACCTCACTGCCTCTGCCATGTTCCGTGGAAAGATGAGCACAAAGGAGGTCGACGAGCAGATGATCAACGTCCAGAACAAGAACTCATCCTACTTCGTCGAGTGGATCCCCAACAACGTGAAGTCCAGTGTCTGTGACATTCCACCAAGAGGCCTCTCCATGGCATCCACCTTCATTGGCAACTCAACATCCATCCAGGAGATGTTCCGGAGGGTGAGCGAGCAGTTCACAGCCATGTTCAGGAGGAAGGCTTTCCTGCACTGGTACACCGGCGAAGGCATGGACGAGATGGAGTTCACCGAGGCAGAAAGCAACATGAACGACCTTGTCTCAGAGTACCAGCAGTATCAGGATGCCACCGCCGATGAGGAGGGCGAATACGAGGATGAGGACGAGGCGCAGGCTGAGGACATGTAAGGAGGCGTTTGCTTGGTGGGGTCCAGGGCTGAGTTTGATGTGTTTGGTGTTTCCGTCTACATTATCACCGTATTACCGCCTCGTGCGCCACCGCCCCCCTTCTCCCATGTCTTCGCGTTGTATTTTCGACTATACTATGGGGTCTCCTTTTTGGGTACTGTATTACTTGGTGCTGGTCGTTTGTTCTGCATTGTTGATATTTCTGGTGAAATTTAAGCCTTTCGTGTTGATCATCGTGTGCAATTTTTTTTTTTTGAAATTACAAGGAGTGATAATGGCATGACCGATGGACTTGGCAGCTTGTGTGTTAAAACTACTGTATCATATTAAGTGACCAGATTGGCTAAAGTTTAGCCGGGGGCTGTTTTGGTTTGCTACGCTACCAAAATTACCAAAATTTTGGGAGAGTAGCAATCCAAACATTAGCATCAAAATTTTGCTCTGCCAAATATTTGACTCTACCCATGTTTTGTCTCTTATTGGCAAATCTGGTATTAATCCAAACCAGTCTTACCCTAAGCTTTGAAAATACCAAATTTTGGTAGAGTTAATCCAAAACAGCCCTATATTTAAACCCAGGCGGATGGTATCTAAACCTCCTCACCACTAGAACTGAACTATCCTGCATTCCTACTTGACTTTTTGCCTGCAACGCCTTTCCTGGCAATAGTCAGGGCAGCTGTATTGTCATTTCCCATCCTGACTCATTAACTTCGAACCTTAGTTGGGTGATCTGCCATCCGCAACTGGGATTCACAGGGATATAGCTAGCTTTCATTGACTTCATCTGGTGCTGGGTGCTTACCAAGCCTGCCATTTACCATGCTGATTAGACGTGTATTTACACGCTGGAACAGTCCATGACAGATATATTGATGTATTTCTTCATCTTTGTAATTTCTGTGCTACACAATGCCATGTTATAAGTGACAAATTCTGAGAAAATCTGGAAGTGAAGAAAGAGTGACATGATTCACATCCTTTAATTTACAAAGCATATATCTTTCGCTCCAGAAGCTAATTTCTACATAGACTGTGCTTCAAGAAGAATGTTTGAGGCCAAATTGACATCGTAACTTGTCAGTGCAAGAGCCTGCTTTGCAGAACCACGATCGAAACCCATGGAAACAAGAGTAGCGATCGAAGATTCCGTTGGATATTTAGTGGTTGTGTGCGTACCCTGAATAAGATAACAGTAATAACTGACAAGAGAAAAGTTTAGTGGTTGGAGTACTATTCAATCATGAGAACCATCTAACTTCATTGATTAGGCTCTCAACCCGAAAACGGAATCAATGCCAAGACCCAACTAATCGATATTTAGTGGTTGTGTGCGTACCCTGAATAAGATAACAGTAATAACTGACAAGAGAAAAGTTTAGTGGTTGGAGTACTATTCAATCATGAGAACCATCTAACTTCATTGATTAGGCTCTCAACCCGAAAACGGAATCAATGCCAAGACCCAACTAATTATATTTTACTGAAGGGATCCAACAATGATCACAGTGCATAGAGAAACAACAAATGGGGAAAAACAGTACAGACGGGCGCTAAATTTGCTAGCTGTGGAAGATAACTGGTCTTAGAGCACCGACACGCGGCGAGTAAAAAACGCGCTCCATCCATCTCACACGTCAAGAAAAGAGTGACCTCTATCTAGTCTGAGCGCACACCAAATCTAACATTTCTAGGCATTGCAAGAAGAAGGGACACCACACACGAAAGATTATGTAGAGTTTCTTAAGTGAATGAATAGAAATGGTAAGACGAGAAAAATTCTATTTGGTGGATTGACTCAGGTGCAACTATTCATGTTGCAAATTTTTTATAGGGATTCGCTACGACGAGAACATTATCAAGAAGAGAAACAACAATTAGAATTACAAACGACATCGAAACTGAAGTTGAAGTTATTGGAGAACTCCCATTAGAAATAAACAATAGCTTTGTAATCTATCTGCATGATGTCCTTTATGTGTCTTTCATGAGAAGGAATCTGATTTCAGTCTCTTGTTTAGATAATAATGGTTTTGATTGTCATTTTGGCAACAAGTGATGTTTGATTAAATTTGATAATAATTTTGTTGGTCTTGCTCTCCAGCATAACAAGCTTTATTTGATTTCTTTGAATGAGACTGCAAATATTATAAGTACTGAGAATGTCTCCTCGTCTATGAATAAGAATAAGCGCAAAAGAATTGATGATGTATCTTTGAAATTATGGCACTGACGTTTAGACCACATTTCGAGGGGGAGGATTGAACGTTTAGTTAAGGAATCAATTCTTCCGCCATTAGAATTTTTAGATTTTGAGCAATATATCGATTGCATTAAAGGCAAATACGTCAAACAAATTAAGAAAGATGCAAAACGAAGCGCATGAATTTTAGAAATAATTCATACGGATATTTGTGGTCTGTTTCCTGTGATATATAGATGGTTATACTCATTCATAACATTTACAGACGATTATTCATGCTATGGCTATATTTATCCGATTAAAGAGCGATCAGAAGCTCTGGATAAATTTAAGATATTTAAGGCTAAAGTAGAGAATCAGCATGATCTAAAGATTAAAATAGTAAGATCTGACCGTGGGGGAGTACTACGGTCGTCATACCCTTTATGGCCAAACTTCCGGACCTTTTGCAAGGTTTCTCCAGGAAATGGCATAGTTGTCTAATATTCTACACCGGACGAACCTCAGCAAAACGGAGTAGCAGAAAGGTGCAATTACACCTTAATGGATATGGTAAGAAGCATGCTAAGTTATTCTACTCTGCCGATTAATTTGTGGATGAAGACGTTAAAACCAGCATTTATATTCTTAATCTGGTCCCTAGTAAGTCGGTGCCTAAAACGCCGTATGAATCATGGATTAGACGAAAGCTTTCACTTAATTATCTACGTGTATGAGGCTGTTCTACTGAGGCTAAGATATTTAACCCAAATATTAGTAAATTAAATTCTAAGACAGTAAGTTATCATTTTTCTGGCTATCCAGATAAATCTAAGGGTTTTCGTTTCTATTGTCCTGACCGACATACTAAGTTTGTAGAAACAAGACACGCGGTCTTTTTAGAAGATGCGATAATCAGGGGGAGCACGGTGCTTCGAGAGATTAGCCTTGAAGAGAAGCGGGTCTACGTACCCACTCCTGTTATTCAAGAGCCAATTTTTCATGTGCCTGTGGTAGAACTAAATTATCTAGCACCTGTGGTTAGATCTTCATCAGCAACACCTAATGTTCATGAGGCTTCTATTATTCAGGAACCTAAAGTTTCAAATATTGTTAATAAAGAAGAAGAATAGCCCCCACACTTGAAAATGATGTGCCAAACCAAAAAAACATCAGAAGATCACGAAGAGTGAGAAGGTCAGCTATTCCTAACGATTATGAGGCTTATATGAGTGAAGAAATTCAAATGGAGAACGATCCCGTCTCTTTTAAAGAAGCCATAAGAAGTCCCCACTCAACTAAATGGTTTGAGGCTATGGAAGATGAGATGAGGTCTATGAATACTAACAAAGTTTGAAAATTAAAAGAAATTCCTAAATGAGCCAAAATAGTGGGCTGTAAATGGGTCTACAAAATTAAGCGTGACTCCCAAGGAAATGTCAACAGATTTAAGGCAAGACTTATGACGAAAGACTTCACTTAAAGAGAATGAATAGATTATAATGAAACATTTTCACCTGTTTCATCTAAGGATTCGTTTAGAATCATTACGACATTAGTGGCGTATTATGACTTAGAATTGCATCAAATGGATGTAAAGACGGCATTTCTAAATGGGGAATTATATGAGAATGTTTATATGACACAGCCTAAGGGTTTTGTCACAAAAGGGAAAGAAAATTTAGGATGCCACTTAACTAAATCCATTTATGGATTAAAACAGGCCTTCACGCAGTGGTACCTTAAATTTAATGAAACCATAAGAAAATTTGGGTTTAAGAAAAATAAAAAAGACAACTGTATTTATGCTAAGTTTAAGAATGGAAAATTTATTTTCCTCGTTTTATATGTAGATGATATCTTGCTTGCAAGTAGCAATGTCAGTCTACTATTAGAAACTAAGAGTTTCTTGTCCTCATATTTTGATATGAAAGATCTTGGTGAAACTTCCTATGTATTGGGAATTGAGATTCACCGAGATAGAAATAAAGGGGTATTAGGATTATCACAGAAGACATACTTAGAAAAGATTCTAAGAAAATATAGTATGCATGCGTGTAAGCCTATGCCTGCTCCGATAGTCAAGGATGATAAGTTTGGGAATTTTTAATGTCCCAGAAACCAATATTAGATCAATCAAATCAAATGAAATCGATTCCATATGCTTCTGCTGTCGGAAGCTTGATGTATGCTCAAGTTTGCACTTGGCCTAACTTGGCTTTTGTTACCGGGATGCTTGGCAAATATCAGAAAAATTTAGACATAGATCACTGGAAAGGAGTTAAGAAAATCTTATGATATATACAAGGCACAAAATGCCTAATGCTAGCGTACGAAAGATCAAATTCTCTTAAAATAGTGGGTTATTCAGATTCAGATTTTGTGGGATGTGTAGATACTGAGAAGTCCACATTAGGTTACATCTTCACACTCGCAAATAGAGTTATATCGTAGAAAAGCTCCAAACAGACCGTCACTGCATCTTCAACGATGTATGCTGAGTTTATAGCATGTTATGAGGCCACCGGACATGCATTATGGTTTAAGAAATTTGTACCCGGTCTTAGAGTGGTCAACAGCATTGAAAGACCACTTAAGTTATACTACGATAATGAGCCAACAGTATTGTACTCCCATAACAACAAGAAGAGTGATGCTGCCAAACACATCAACATTAAGTACTATATTGTTAAGGAGAAATTCTAAAATCAAACTATTAGTCTTGAGCATATAAGCACAAAGCGAATGCTCGCGGATCCGCTCACTAAAGACTTACCACCTAATGTGTTCAGAGAACACTTAGCCGACATGGATTTAAAGGAAAGCCTATGGTCTATGAATACTAAGAGCCAAAAATAAGTTAAGAATCTGTTTTAAAATAGAAATGTGTATTGTAGTTGTTAAATCCTATAGTACGTAACTGACTATTATGACTGTAACAATACTCAAGCATGCACTACTGTCTAAAACTCTACTTGGGAACTAGGCCCGAAACCCTAATCTTCCATTTCATCATTGGCAGTATCTTCACTTTGGTCTTCAACTGCAACGTCCTCTTCATCTTCCTTATAGTTTCTCCTCGTCTTCTGGTAGATTTGCGTACTCTGGGGTGGTGGTTGTAAAAACAAGGGTGAGTACTCGAGAGTACTCAGCAAGTCTTAGAAAGTGAATATAGATGCATGATACAAAGAGCGACAAATGCTTCCAAAGGAATATAGTTTAAAAAAATTATATGTGCTTAATCCAGCGGGTAGAGGTAACAACCTCTATCTGCTCCCACAATTATAGTATAAGTCAATATCTATCCAATTCTCTTATCTTCACCAATCCGGGACTGCTTTGCAACAAATTCTATATTTATCTTGCCATCATTTTCATTTCATCACAACAAACCATCAATTCTCAACATCACCATCTCAACCATTCATCACTTATCCCCGTTCATCGGTACTAACTTGCCCATCTGTTAGGAAAGCGTTCCCCTTAATCATTCTCTCGACCCAATCCATATTTTATCGCTCAACTAGTTTAATTCCTCACATCACTACCTATGAAGCCTTTCGACTTCCCGCTCCACACAGGAACGTTACCAACCAATAAGGCTAGCCGTATACCCACCGGTATACTCTGGTAACGCTCCATCCTGCCCATTTAGTGAAAACAAGTCAAAACACTACGCTAGGAAAGACACATGAAGTCACTCGCCCATATCCGTGGGCACGACTGTTCGAACAGGTTATACTTCAGCTGAAGGCACACACTTTACCCTTGCGACACGAACTTACTCTGCTACCCGCGTAGTAGGGGAGATTCGTGACAAGGACTTTCCAAAGCAGATCTAGGATACTCCACTGCCACCTAGATAGATTTACGGTCAAGGATCGGGAACCACTTTTCCTTCGTCTCCCCTGAACATCCCGCGGGTGCTCCTCCTCCAACTCCTCATCTCAATCATTAACCGTAACTCAATCTAGTGCTCCGTAGAGACTTTACATATGAAACCTCGAGGCACCCCGGCGATTCCATATCTATCGACAGTCGGATTATCCTAAACCCGCTAAGTACTCACTCAGGGACACCTCTCACATACCCACAAGGTTACACGAAGGTTGTGCTCATACTTTCCCAAGAAATCGGTCCTTATCATCTTTACAATGAAGTCAAACACTTTTCACACAACACATTTGCAAATCACATCTTCACCCAATCTATCTCTAATCGTTATATTTTGAGTATGAGTGTGTGTATGTGTAATGCACACATTTTTCAAGGAATGAGTTAGAAAACAATAAATGAATAAAGTAAATACAAGAAATGTAAAATTAAAACCTAAGCGACAAGGATAAACATGGCATTCAATAACAAGGAAGTTAGTTTGCAAGTTTTAGGATTTAGTTGTCATAATTGCACAAGCAATCAACTATTAGTGTACGTGAGTGCACAATCTAATTATGCATATATAAATTTTTAAAGCATCACAATCAATGTAATAGGTTCAAGAATGTTCAAAGGAAGACTTGCCTCGCTTCGAATATGTAATCCGGGTCTTCGACGGAGTCGTCTCGAGCTTCTTTAGTGTCGGCGGCTAGACGGTATTAACACATACAATGAAGAAAAGCAATCAAGAAAAACTCTAAAATTTATTTAAATAGTGCCAAAATAAATTTAAGATTTTTAGAAAAATTTAGGTTCTTGAATGGAGTCGATTGGAGTTGAAATGGATTTTCTAGAATTATTTGAGTGTTTCTGATTTTTTCTAGAAAGGTAGCCAGTACTGTTTCGCACTGTTTATGGGCTGGCCCAATTTAATTCTGCAAGGAAATGAGATGCAGAACCATCCAATTGGACCCTCAGGTTTGGCCCAACAGAAAAACATTCATTGAAAAAGAAAGTGAACACTTATTAATTTTGGGTTTATGAATTCGATCTACTGGAGCAATGGAACAATGAACCATGAAACCAGAGAGAAGTTCATGGATTTGGTTTGCTGGAATTAAATCAAGTGATGGACTAAGGATCTCCGTTCATAGCTTCATGCGGCCTGGCCCAAATAGGATTAGTTGCGCGAAAAGAAGGAACTGCACTGTTTATGTGGACAGCTCGATTCAGCAGACAGAGCAGAAGAACAATTTATTCAAAACTGAAAAATGGTCCCTGCACATTTGGTCTGGTCCATCGATGAAAAGGATTAAAGAAAAGAGATTCTGCTGGGTACTCGGGCTATACAAATTGTGACATGCTAAAGAAAAGAAGTCACGAGAATAACCGGAAGCACTATGCTCCTGCTGTTGATTGTGCGGCTGCAGCGAGTGAGTCTGAAGAAAAGGAATTGTGAAAGGAGAACACGGCGTGAGCGGCCCGACCCAACCGACGCAAAAGCCTGCAGGCTGAAGCCCATAGAGGTGCATCGGCTGAAAGTTGACGGCCAAATCTAGGCCAGCGGGTGCGCGCAGTGCGCAGACGTTGCGCGGCCCGATGAGCGGCGGTCACGCGTGCGCGAGAACGCACGGGTGCGCTGGCCTGCAGACGCCACGCGTCAGCGCAGAAGGTGCATGACCGGCTGGCATGCGGGTCCCACAAACCAGAGACACAGAACAGAGTCAGTGGCACCGGCGGGAGGAAGAAGATGATGCGGACGGCCGAGGTTTCTCGATGCCTGTTCTCCTTCGACTCCGGCCCGATTGGTACCAATTTTTCACAGTAGCTTACTACTGACAATAGGAATATGTCCTACGGTAGGATTATCAAAAAGAGTCATATATTCGCCGGTATTCAAAAGGGGATGAACACACAAGAGGTCGGCTTCGAGGATGACGGTGAGCCTTCGGCGACGAACGAAGATGTTTTTCCTGGGATTAGACATACTAAGAACACAACTAAATAACCTGATCTAGCTAAGGAGACTCGTGGTGACCTAGCGACGAGCATGTACTTTAGGGTTCGGAGTACTCTCGTCGCCGGCGAAATCCGGTGATCTATACTGCTAATGAAGGCATGGAACATGAATAGTACCACCTAAGGAAATGGTAAATGCAGGGAATCGACCGGAAATTATACCTCGGGCGGTTTCGGTTGAAGATGACGCACGGTGGCGACGAACCGAAGTCCAGCGAAGAACGGTGGCGGCGGAGTGGCTTCGCACCCCCGGCGGCGCTAGGGTTTGGCGGAGGTGGAGAGCTACGGGGAGGATGGCGGCCTTTATAGAGGGGGAAGAAGCTTCGGGAAGAAGGGAACCGGCGAAACTTCTTGGCATGACATGGGGACAAGGTGACGTCGGCGGGGAGTGGGTGGTCGGAGCTTGACCGGTCGGAGCTTGGCGGGACGTGGTGTCCGGAGGAGTCACGCATTCGGCGTGAGGACGTGGTGCGCGAAATCCGGCGCGAAGGGGCGGTGTGGTCCCGGCGCATGGCGTGCGGCGCGGCATGG
>KE371629.1:107407-119605 GCA_000418225.1 Zizania latifolia | reverse complement strand
GGACGAATAGCAGGCTTAGCTGCTAATCTACTCAATGTTCTCATTACTCCCTGTACGGATGTGTACAGTCCGGCTATATGGGTGGCTAGCTGGTGCGCCATGCGCCATGGCCATCGTATAAAACGGACAGCTTAGCTTGATCGATAGATGAGCGGTTCCATGGCGGATGATGATTGGTGAGGTTAATCCGTTCTACTGCGGAAGTGCGGATGGGATGCATTGGGAGTTGGAAGCGAATATCCGGTCGAGCCGTCTCTACTCTAGCTCATGTAAACTTGAGCTGGTTTATGGCTCTGTGCTGCCCGCTACTTATATTCCGCGGTTGAATCCGTCTGGGTTGGCAGATTTGATCAGTTTGCAGGTATTTCTGATTTTGTCTCATCAGTGGCTGTTGTTCACATTTGGCTGGTTCTGATTTTGTCTCATCAGTGGCGGCTGTCTAAGTTTGGCTGGCGCAACAATATGCTCAAACATCAGTTGATTTCTTTGCTAGGGAACTGTTGAACACCTTTTATTTTATTGAGTGAGGTAGAATGAAACTGTTTTATCTCATACTCTGTTTGGTTAGGGTGTAGAGAGAAGATAAGTCATCTTAATTTAAATAATATTCTTCCAAAATTTAAGATGAATCAATTTTAACAAAAGACTGAACATAACCATCCTACTTTCATACTTGTGCCATTGCATGTGGAGTGGTGGGACGGAGCACCATCTCCTCCCCGTTGAGTGAAGCACTGAAGCACTATCTCCTCTTCGCTGAGTGAGCACTATCTTCTCCTCGCTGAGCTTGCAGGTGGCCAAGGAGCTCTCCTATGGGTGGGGCCTATGGTGTAGAATGGAGCGCCATCTTCTCTTTGTGGAGACTATGAGCGGGTCACCCACTCTATTGTGTTGATCTAGTGGCTCTCGAGACTCTAGGTGATGGTGTGTAGGCGCGCAACCGTGGGGTGTTTCCGACCATAGGGGAAAGGTTGGCAGACACAGAGGAGGACATAAAGGGAGCTAAGATAGATTGACAAATGGAACGAGCAAAGAACCAATTTTATCTAAAAAACAGATATATTCATCTCAACACTAAACAATCCTCGAAAAGAAGAAAAACTTTCAAAAAAATAAGATGAAAGCGTTTCATCGTAGCTCCCTCCTCTTGAACCAAGCCTTTAATTTATCATCACACTAATTTATGTACATACCGTACACACACGGTACAACCGTCTCAAGAACCTTTTACCCACAATCCTAACCATCCACATAGAATGAGTTAGAATTATGGGCGATTATTACCATCATGCCATTGTCCCTTAGCACATAAGCTTTAGATCGTCGAGTCTCAGGTGCAGGACAGCCGACTTCTCAGCAGTGAATCCCCAACGAAAATTACTAGTGTTCCATATATAAATACTCTAATTATTAAGCTAATAGCATGGAAATTACAAATTATACGGATTGTCCCAGGCACAAGTAGGGACAGTGGCGACGCCCCTGAACTTGCTAATGAATCCGAGAAGAGTTCTTCCGAGCTGCTGCACGGCGCCAATGGTAGGTGGTAAGATTCAGCTGGTAGCCGTTGAAGGCCACCGGCAAAGTTGTCATTGGAATCATCTCCTGCCAGCGTCTTCACGTCAGAAGAGGTCATTCACCACCGGCAAAGTTTCGCCGCTAAGTTTTCTCTTTCATCAGAGCACACCAATGAACAGATCGAATACAAGCAAATTAAACACCAGAATTTCTGGTTAAGGTGGCTACATCTATGAGCCGAAGTTGTACTCGCTACAAAGCATCGTAACAGAAAAAGAAAATTCAGATTAATTTTCAAGTGCTACCTTCAGCCATGTTCGTGCTCGTGCAGCACCCAGGAATCATAAATCTCGCTGGTAGCTTACACTAGGATAACGAGCAGCATGGTGTCATATTTTCCTAGTGGAAATTGTTAACTTAATTCTAAGGATCATTAGGCTAGGACTAGTAGGGTGTACCTTCGGGTTTCGCTGAAGAAGAGGACGCCATGGCTCGGGCTGTGGCGTCGGTTGGTTCGGCGAGGTTGCGGTGAGCTCGGCGTGGAGGCGAGGGAGGCTTCCCGCCGCTGCAGTGCCTTAGAACAGATCGGGTGACTTAGGTATTTTGGGACAGAGAGTCGATGCGCAAAGAACCAAAACCTTGCGCGCTCTGGCCTTTTTCCCTTTTATAAGGCGCTGCGCGACGGGGGCCCCTCAACCACAGTCGGTTGGGGCGCCTACGATCAGGGCGCGTGTGGACCAGGGAGAACTCGGGGAGGAGAGGGACTCGGTCTCCCTCTCCTCCCATATCAGGATATCTCAACTAACATTCTCCTCCTAGATCTCAACTTAATTCTTAACTTAACTTAACATGGTACATGTTCCATCATAGATCAATACATAGAGCATGTTGTATCACAATAGTAAGTTACATACCATGTGACTCAATAACTACAATATATCTTTCCATTCTGAAACAGACTCTTAACTTATTTTGGGCCACTTAGAATCCAAAAGATCACAGGCTTTTCCTTAAACCTATGTCGGCTAAGTGTTCTTTGAACACATTGGACGGTAAGCCTTTTGTGAGCGAACCCGCAAGCATTCGCTTGGTACTTATATGCTCTAGACTTATAGTTTGATCTTGAATTTTCTCCTTAACAACATAATACTTAATGTTGATGTGTTTGGCAGCAACACTCTTCTTGTTGTTATGGAAGTACAATACTGCTGGCTCATTGTCGCAGTATAACTTAAGTGGCTTTTCAATGCTATCGACCACTCTAAGACCAGAAACAAACTTCTTAAACCATAGTGCCTGTCTGGTGGCCTCATAACATGCTACAAACTCGGCATACATCGTCGAAGATGCCGTCACAGTTTGTTTGGAGCTTTTCCACGACACAGCTCTATTTGCGAGTGTGAATATATAACCTGACGTGGACTTCTTAGTATCCACACATCCCGCAAAGTCTGAATCTGAATAACCTACTATCTCGAGAGTATCTGATCTTTCATACATTAGCATGAGGCATTTTGTGCCTTGTATATATCTTAAGGCTTTCTTAACCGCTTTCTAGTGATCTATGCCTGGATTTTTCTGATATCTGTCAAGGATCCCGGTAGCAAAAGCTAAGTCAGGGCGAGTACAAACTTGAGCATACATCAAGCTTTCGACAGTAGAAGCATATGGAACCGACTTCATTTAATCGATCTCATACTGGTTCCTAGGACATTGAAAATTCTCAAACTTATCACCCTTGACTATCGGAGCAGGCGAAGGTTTACTCGCATGCATACTAAATTTTCTTAGAATCTTTTCTAAGTATGCCTTTTGCAATAATCCTAATACCCCCTTAGTTCTATCTCGATGAATCTCTATTCCTAATATATAGGAAGCTTCACCAAGATCCTTCATGTCAAAATATGAGGACAAGAACTTCTTAGTTTCTAGTAGCAGACTGACATCGCTACTTACAAGTAGAATGTCATCTACATACAAAACTAGGAAAATAAAATTTTTATTCTTAAACTTAGCATAAATGCAGTTGTCCTCCTCATTTTCCTTAAACCCAAATTTTCTTATGGTCTCATCAAATTTGAGGTACCATTGCCTAGAGGCCTGTTTTAGTCCATAAATGGACTTAGTCAAATGGCATCCCAAATTTTCTTTCCCTTCTATGATAAAACCCTTGGGTTGTGCCATATAGACATTCTCATATAGATCCCCATTGAGAAATACCGTCTTTACATCTATCTGATGTAATTATAAGTCATAATGCGCCACTAATGTCATGATGATTCTGAATGAATCCTTAGATGAGATAGGTGAAAATGTCTCATTATAATCTATTCATTCTCTTTGAGTGAAGTCTTTTGCCATAAGTCTGATCTTAAATCTATCGATATTTCCTTGGGAGTCACGTTTAATCTTATAGACCTATTTGCAGCCTACTGTTTTGGTTCATTTAGGAATCTCTTCTAATTTCTAGACCTTGTTGGTACTCATAGATCTCATTTCATCTTCTATGGCTTCAAGTCATTTAGATGAATGAGGACTTCCCATGGCTTCTTCAAAAGAGGCGGGATCGCCTTCCAATTAAATTTCTTTACTCATACAAACCTCATAATCATCAGGAATAGCTGATCTTCTTACTCTTTGTGATCTTCTGATGTTTTCTTGATTTTGTACATCATTTTCTAAGTGTGGGGGATGTTCTTCTTCTTCATTAGCAACATCTAAAACTTCAGGTTCCTAAATAACAGGAGCCTCATGAACAATAGGTGCTGCTAATGGAGATCTAACAACAGATGCTGGACAAACTAATTCTACCACAGGCACATGAAAGATTGGCTCTTGAATGATAGGAGTGGGTACATAGACCCGTTTCTCTTTAAGGCTAATTTCTCGAAGCACCGTGCTCCCCCTGATAATAGAGTCCTCTAAAAAGACTGCGTGTCTCGTTTCTACAAACTTAGTATGTCGATCTGAACAGTAGAAACAGAAACCCTTAAACTTATCTGGATAGCTAATAAAATGGCAACTCACAGTCTTAGAATCTAACTTACATATATTTGGGTTAAATACCTTAGCATCAGCAGGACAGCCCCACACTCTTAAATAATTAAGAGAAGACTTTCGTCCAGTCCACAGTTCATACGGTGTTTTAGGTCACCGACTTAGTAGGGACCTGATTAAGAATATGAATGGCGGTTTTTAACGCCTCCATCCATAAATTAATCAGTAGAGGGAAATAACTTAGCATGCTTCTTACCATGTCCATTAAGGTGCGACCGCGCCTTTCTGCCACTCCGTTTTGATGAGGTTCGCCCGGTGTCGAATGCTGTGCAACTATACCATTCTCCTGTAGAAACCTTGCAAAAGGTCTAGGTATTTGGCCATAAGGGATATGATGACCGTAGTACTCCCTTCCACGGTCAGATCTTACTATCTTAATCTTTAGATCATGCTGATTTTCTACTTCAACTTTAAATATCTTAAATTTATCTAAAGCTTCTGATAACTCTTTAATTAGATAAATGTATCCATAACACGAATAATCATCTGTAAACGTTATGAATGAATCATAACCATCCACAGATGTCACAGGAAATGGACCACAAATGTCCGTGTGAATTATTTCTAAAACTCCTGCGCTTCGCTTCACGTCTTTCTTAATTTGTTTGACGTATTTGTCTTTAATGCAATCGATACATTGCTCAAAGTCTGAAAATTCTAAAGATGGAAGAATTGATTCTTTTACTAAACGTCTAATTCTCCCCCTCGAAATATGGCCTAAACGACAGTGCCATGATTTCGAAGATACGTCATCAATTCTTTTTCGCTTATTCTTATTCAACGACGACGAGACATTTTCAGAACTTATGACATTCACAGAATCATTCAGAGAAAATAAATAAAGCTTATCATGCTCGAAGATAAGACCAAGAACTTTATTATCAAAAATAATGAAACATTATTTGTCACCAAAATGACAATCATAACCATCATTAACTAAACATGAAACTGAAATCAAATTCCTTCTCATAGAAGACACAAAGAGTACATCATGCAGAAGAATAGTAAAGCCATTTCTAAGTTCTAATGGGAGTTCTCCAATGGCTTTAACTTCTGCCTTGATGCCGTTCGCTACTCTAATTGTTCTTTCTCTTCTTGTTAACGTTCTCGTCGTAGCGAATCCCTGTAGAGAATTAGCAATATGAACAGTTACACCTGAGTCAATCCACCAAGAAGTAGTAGAATATTCTAAGTACAGAAATTCATCTATTGATGTAATTATATCATTACCATTCCTGTTCATCCACTTTAGGAACTCCACACAGTCCTTCATGTGGTGCCCCTCCTTTTTGCACTGTCTGTAGACGCCCTTGAGAACGTCATGTTCCTTCGTAGGAGCCTTTCCTTTTTGCTTAGAAGAGGAGTCCTTAGCATCATTAGAGTAACTCTTATAATACTTCTTAGGGGAATAGTGCTTCTTCCCCTTATTATGCTGCACATGGTGAACTAAATCATCGCGTGCCTCCTTAATTCTTTTCTCTTCTTGCACATAGTTTGAAATCAGCTTCTCTAAACTCCAGCGTTCTGGCTGAGAGTTGTAGTTGATCACAAAATACTCAAAATCTTTAGAGAGAGACGTCATAATCAAATGGACGACAAAATCGTCCTTGAGCTCCATGTCCATTGGTTTCAGCTTCGAAGCCATGTTGCTCATTCTAAGTATGTGCTCTCTAACTCCCCCACCATGGTATTTCTCCGTGACGAGCTTTTTAATTAGCGCGCTAGCATGCGCATTGAAAGAGCCAGTGTACTGACTCTCCACCTTCTTGAGATACTCCTTGGTAGTATCACAATGTGGGATAGAACCCTTGATAGCCTCTATAATGGAGCTCTTAATCACCATAAGACATTTGCGATTCGACTGATTCCACCTAGTACGATCAATGTCGTACTTTATCCTGATCTCAGCAAAATCCCGTGTTCTGGCGGCGAAAGCCTCCTGGCTCTCACCATCCCGAATCACAGGCTCAGTAGGCTCAGTGGGACAATCATGTGTCAATGCAAGATCGATATCCCATAGCGCAAGCGCTATCTCAATGTTTTCTCTCTATGAACTATAGTTCTCACTATTGAGAGGCTCAATGGCGGAGAGCTAACTTAGCATGTTGCCTGATGGAATAATTTTCAAAAGATGTTAAAATAGCAGACACAATATATAGCACATGAAAATTTAACGTTGGTCTGAATGCCACCCTAAGCCCTAACTAGTCCGAATGCCCAAAGGGCTCTGATACCATTGTTAACTTAGTTCTAAGGATCATTGGGCTAGGACTAGTAGGGTGTACCTTCGGGTTTCGCCGAGGAAGAGGACGCCATGGCTCGGGCTATAGCGTCGGTCGGTCCGGCGAGGTTGCGGCAAGCTCGACGTGGAAGCGAGGGAGGCTTCTCGCCGCTGCAGCGCCTTAGAGCAGATCGGGTGGCTTAGATATTTTGGGACAGAGAGTCAACGCGCAAAGAACTAGAACATTGCGCGCTCCGGCTTCTTTCCCTTTTATATGGCGTTGCGCGACGGGGTCCTCAACCACAGTCGGTTGGAACGTCCCCGATCAGAATGCGTGTGGATCAGGGAGAACTCGAGGAGGAGAGAGACTTGATTTCTCTCTCCTTCCATTTCGGGAGATCTCAACTAACAGAAATAGGCAAGCAGGGTCAAGTTAACTGCTGCAAAAGCCCTTCTCGTCATGGATTTTTGGGACAATCAGCTTACTTATCTGAACCATTATGATTTTTGTCTGGGTTGGTGAGCACATGAGTACATGGGTCGGTTTAGTTTAAGGGTAAGATTAGATGAGACAGGACGATGAGACTTAGATGTTTATTTATGTGGATTGGGGTGAGCCAATTTCTTGCATAGAATAAGCTCAAATTTAATAGAGTCTGTTTGTCATACATATTTTATTAAAATATAATTATTCAAGATCTTATTTTATAAATTTAATTACAATAAATACTAAGGTGTAATTCAATGACAAATCGGATATGTTGTAGGAGAAAAGATTATTTAAAGCTTATAAAAAAATTAAACTCAACCGAACCAATCAGAAGTCACGCCATAAAAAAATTGGATGACTCCATTCGGCCAATTTAGCCTGATTCCACCATTCAATATCTTTCAGAAATATTCCATTGCACTAAACACAGTCACAAAAGGGGTGGCAAGTCCTATTCACCTCATCAACCAAATGGACAGGTCTACAGTAGCTTTCCTCTCACATTGTCACTGTCGCTTCACTCAAACTAGAAGAAAAAAAAAACTTCTCCCCTTGAGAAGCCTTCAGTGTTGCAACTGGTGAGCACGTGCCTATTGGAATGGGATGCACTGGGAGCTCTCGTCGAAGACTCATAAAAGAAACTGGCAGTTCCAATGGCGAGACCGCCGTCGCCGCCGGTGAAACTACTGGCTGAAATGAAACATGCTGTCTCTTGCACGCGCCAACGCAGCACGCTTCACTGGAGTATTGCATCTAAGCTATTAGCGACTTGACTTGTGGTCGTGCACACAGTGTGGACTATGAACAATTGTCCCACATATTAATTAGTGCTTTCGGATAATTCACGTAGGATGACAGTATGGGTGCATTACTCATTTCATATTGTGAACGGTAGTTAGCTTAACTATTGGTTCATGTTAGATGTAAAAACAAGTTGATCAAGACCTTTTCTCTATCTCAAACTCTCAGTAGAATAACAAAGTAGTCTAGCAATATCCGGAGTTATATTAAGTTAGTGACATTTATTTTTTTATTATCCGTATGTGTATGATATATGATTTTTAGATCCCGTTGCCATGGTATGCTAAAAGAATAAACACAACTCAATTTCAATTATGAGGTAAAAGAGCGAAAATTATTTCCTAACAACCGACAACACTTACAGGTCCTGACCTACCGGAGTAACATGCAGAATCGATTAAGATACCAGTTGATTGAGCAGAGACTGAACTAGTGAAATTCCAGTATTGTTGCTGCTGGTGGGTTGGTGACTTGATGAATGAATGAATCGACAAAAGGCTGGGTTACTCAATGCGCCCAACTGAACTTATTTAGAACCTACAACTACATATGGATGAAAGTACTGTACTAGTAGCTTCGTTCTTATGTCACATAACATTCACGCTCAGTTCAATCAATAAGAAAGAGCTTGCAATTTTGGCTCCAATGCATAGCAAGGTCGGGAGAGAATGAGCGAAGAGGAGCAAAATGGCTATGTTTGGATCTTGGATGGCACATCGTCTTTGTGGTACGATAGCGGGGTCAATGCACATAAGAAATAGGATGCATCGGGAATTTTAGGGAAAGGTGAAGCAGCTGGAAATGTTCGTCCATGTTCCATCAGGCATGTCATCAAGGAATTCAATGATGAAATTGGGGCACATGTACAGATTGTTATTGTGCTGTTCTTTCCTGCCATAGGATGCTTCTATCCTCCCCTCAAAATTATGTGTATATGATGAGTGTAAGTAGATAGAAGCAAAACTCAGATTAGAAGAAACAAAATGACTGATTTATGTGAAAATAGCTTCCCCTCTGTTTTTTCCTTTTGTTTTTTACGTATCTCCTTTCTTTACCAAATTGTGTTAGCATTCGTCTTATTTATAAAAAAATAATAATTTCACTACATCAGTATCACTCAATAACACATACTAACCGCACAAGGCAACCGAACATTTAGACGGTGTGGTCTCAGTTATCAAGATAGATGACTGCACCAACCAGACCATGAGCTCGATATAGTAGTGTTAGTAAGTTCAATTTTATCGCGCAAGCTCATGTTTGACACTAAGCAGACAGAAGAATACCATGTAAATGATGTTTTTATTTGCGAGAAATTTAAAAACAAACCTATAACTGTATCCTAGAAAGAGTCTTATCTGTTATCTGAAGTAGACAGTGCAGAAGTGTTATTTTGCTATCAATTTCTCTAGCTTTTTTTTTTCTGGTGGTGTCCTGGCCGAGTCATTCTGTGATGTGCACCCAAACTCTGAAGATAAATAGCTGCCATAGTCAACCTCAATGCGGTGTGAAGAACTTAGCTGTATAGTAGTATGCGTAAATTGAACCAGAAAACCCTCCTAAAATCTCTGAAGAATCACGAACGAAAAGGAGGAGCGAGCGCGTCTATGTAAGAAGCTGCTGCTGGATTATGACTCCGTTTGGCTCGCCTTGCCAATATCTGATCTAACAATGCATAAGAACGGGATGCGTCGGGAAGCTGAGACGACTCGGCAAGGCAAAGAATCACATATGCGGTTGTTTGCCGAGCTGTGGATACACCTCGGCTGCTGGGTACCACGAGCGTCCGATATGTATTTTTCGTCATTGGATCACGAGGGCTGGAGGGTGTTTCTCATCTGAACTAGTTTAGACTTCTGGGTTGATTGGATAGTGGGTGGCGAGATTGTTTTAGATCACAGGGCATAAATGCAGTGTTCACATATTGAACTCTACTCGCGGCAGTGGCTAGTTTAATTGTCCTGCTGTCAGGTTGATCAGGTTTCCTCTCGGCTCTCACCGTACAACCGTATCTTCTGTTGTTACAATTCAGTTAGCACGTGTAAAATTACAGTACAGTTGCAGCGATTTGGTTTACTAAATCAGATCACTGAGCCATTGTGTTGCATTGTTCAACCTAAGTTTATGAATAACATAGCCGATTAAAACTGAGGTACACAGAATTATCGTCTCTCACTTTGAAGTTTGAACTCTTCTTCGTACACCACCTTCCATAAACCACCAACCTATGATAAAAAAAAAAACAGAAAGTACGTGATAGGCCCGCATGTGCACCAACTAAACTATAGTTGTAATGGCTAGCCAGTGCCATCTCACGCGAGTTGTTTCTCAGGATATTTAGCTGCTGGCTCAGTCACTAAGCCAAAGTCACCTGACGCGCTCAATCCTGGAGATAAATATAGCGTGGTACACTGTATACATGAAGTGCCTGAAGAGTGAAGTGAACCAGGAAAATTCTCAGTTAGCGGGCGCCACACCGAGATGAGTAGGAACGGGATGCGTTGGGAGGTTGAGTATGAGATCGAGAAGACCCGAAAGGTGACTGTGTCTGCATGAAGATTCATGCATGCATTGATAGGCTGCATTTTGTCGGTTAGACTGTGAGGTGTCTGTCACACAGAGTATGAGCATGAAGCAGGGGAAGGAAAATAAATGTACTTTTGCCAAACACATACTGATATGTGCTCAAGGATACTACGGCGATGCAACGGTGCACGCTAACTATATAGGATGATAGAACTGAGTATATAACCAAACAGCATAAAGTCATATCAATTATTCCAGGGTGACCAAAAAAACACAACCATGTGAACAATTGATGATTGTTTTTCTCTCAACTCTGGTGCAGAATTATCATCCGTTCGTTTACAACCTGAAATTGTTGATTGCAGAGCACACAACTGAATTAGCTCTCGTTACAGCAAAATTTTCATCTTTGAATTAATAAAGAACAGCTCCTGTTCGCTCACCTCCCACTAGTAACCTAGCCTTGAGAGGAAAATGTCAATTCTGGCATGTCTGAAATCTCACATTCAACTGACGATCTTGATATGTCCAGAATGCTTTCAAGCTACAATTGCTTATCATGGTGAGCATTGTGGCCAATCTTTTCAGTATGTTCATCAGGCTCAAATTTACATGTTGCTCTGATGTGTGATGTTTTAATTCATCATCGACGACATCAAGGCTGGAAGAACAAACCATCTACTTATATCTATACCTATATCAGTCGAACAGGTTATTAGCAGCAGTAGAAAGGAACAAATCAACGGAGGAATATTTGGCTTAGGTCAGATGGAAACGAGAGTGATGCAATGGGCTGAAATCGAGGAGAAAATCGACAAGGGGGTGTTGTCTAGAACCCGTTTGTTTAGTGTTTAATTGATGTATTCCTCTCCGCATAAGACGCACGCGGCGGCTGATTGGATGAGAGAATCAAACGAGACGGCTGCTCCCCTCTCTGTTTCTTCTCCGCTCCGCGCATCCGAGAAGTGGCGGCCGGAGCGATGACGACGCCGTGCCGCCTCGGCGGCCTCCTCCTCCTGCTGCTGCTCGGTGCTGTCGCCGTCGCCATCGCGGCGTCTCACCCGGCGAACGAGGTTGGCGGTCCGCTTCTCCTTCCCTTCCCACCATCGTCGCTTCTTTGATTGGGCTGTCGCCTTGTTGGTCTGATGTGATTGGGTTCGGATGAGGGCGGTGAAGTTCTGCGCGGCAGCCGGAGGAGGTGCTGGCTGCGGCGGCGGAGGGGACGGCGCGAGGATCCTCATCAAAGGCGGGACGGTGGTGAACGCGCACCGGGCGGAGGAGGCCGACGTGTACATCGAGGACGGCGTGGTCATCGCCGTCCGGCCGAACATCCGGGTGAGTGGCTAATCGCTGATCCTTGCCTTGGGGAGAGTCGGATTGGTTCCTCTCGGGATTGCCCGGCCTTGACTTTTGCTCTTCAATAACCAATGATTCACTCTGCTGAGCCCACCTGTAGCCTTGTTCGTCGATGCCGAGTGGCTGTGTATAGCTGGAATCTCCGATCATAAATAAAGCCCCCTTATCTGATTTATCTTAAGACGAACAGTTTCAGATTAGTATGTCACTGCGAACTACTATGGTAAAT
>KE371629.1:59180-107387 GCA_000418225.1 Zizania latifolia | reverse complement strand
GGTGTGTGTGTTCAATAGAGGTATGCAGCGACAGTAAACAGTAAAGGGGGGATCCTTCTTGAGATGAGCTCATGAGCAAGAAGCCTTTTGAGACTAGCATTGTTGAGGATAAGTGGATATTTGTTGATGTAACCGATATATTAATGCGTCTGCTTTGACCAGAATTATTAAAATTTTCTTTCTTCTTAACAAAATCAAAATGATATGCAGCCCTCCTACATATTCAAATACTTGAAACACTAGGATGGTACTGGAGATATAATTTTTTATCCGGGAAATAGATCAGTTTTTTCTCCTAGAGAATTCCTTGGCCTTCAAATCAAATTTTCCAATCAAATTATGTCCTCTCTTGTTATTCCAACCTTGCTATTGAACACTCTCCTGTTTTCATGTCATATATAGGTTGGTGATGATAATGTCAAAGTGATTGATGCAACTGGAAAATTTGTCATGCCAGGTGAATTCTTACTGTTTTGATAAATATTAAGGAACCAGTTATTACTTGCATGCTGGTTCTGATAAGTGTCACAGGTGGAATTGACCCTCACACACACCTGGAGATGGAGTTCATGGGAACTGTAACCATAGATGATTTCTTTAGCGGTCATGCTGCAGCACTGGCTGGGGGGACAACAATGCACATTGACTTTGTCATTCCAGTGAATGGCAACTTAACTGCAGGCTTGGAGTCCTACAAACAGAAGGCAGAAAAATCTGCCATGGATTATGGGTTTCATATGGCCATTACAAAGTGGAATGACGATGTTTCAAGAGAAATGGAATCGATGGTTAAGGATCATGGTCAGTGGAAACTTTGGTTTTCTGTGCTGTCAATTATTTTCGTTAGAGCCAATAAATTGAATTATGTTTCATGAAGCAACTCCTAATTTTCGGCCTGATAATCAACTCTACAAATTTCTTGTAATCTGAAACGTCTCCCATAACATGTATAATGTATTGATTCTAGATTATATCAAAATCTAAATGCTGTAATTTGTCCAGAATTTAAATCGGCAAAATTTCAGGGATCAATTCTTTCAAGTTCTTCATGGCATATAAAGGCTCGTTTGATGGTCACAGATGACCTACTCCTGCAAGGCTTACAGAAATGCAAGTCTCTTGGTGCCTTGGCTATGGTTCATGCAGAGAATGGGGATGCAGTTGCTGACGGACAGCAACGAATGATCGATCTTGGGATAACTGGTCCAGAAGGGCATGCTCTCTCAAGACCCCCAGTTGTAATTTCACTCTGAGCGCTCTCATTTACTGTTATGCTTCTTTATATTGATATAATGTTACACAATTCAAGTTATTTTCTTATATAATTTTTAAGCCACTACGGTGAGCTAGGAACACCATGAAAGTTTGTTTCTCTCACGGGGAAGGTAGGTAATACTCATTGAGCTGCTGCTTGTTCTCTGCAGTTGGAAGGCGAGGCAACTGCCCAGGCAATTTGATTAGCCAAGTTTGTCAATACACCATTATATGTTGTTCATGTCATGAGCATTGATGCAATGGAAGAGATTTCCAAGGCTAAAAGAGAAGGTCATCCACCTTACCTTTCAGTTGCAAACCAAAGTTCTTTATGAGTAAACAAATCCCTAGAAAGATAAATCGTATTGGCTCATTTCTGTTTTGTAGTCACAGACCAGAATTTCAGAATTAGGCTGGTTTCAAATAATATATTGGGTCCTGGGAACAGAATGGCTGGATTGGATTGATCATGTTCCAGATATCTACAGTGATTTAAATTTGGCAAGATCCCTCAATTTTACAAAACAAACAAAGCATATGTTGATGCAAATTCATACTTTGCAGGGCAGAAAGTCATTGGTGAACCTGTGGTTTCTGGGCTAGTCCTTAATGATTCTTGGCTTTGGGATCCGGACTTCACAATTGCTTCAAAGTAAATAAAAGTACAAACACAATAATATGTTTATGCACTTATGGTTTCTTTTATCTCATATGATGTTCCTAGGTATGTGATGAGTCCTCCAATCCGACAAGCAGGGCATAATAAAGCACTTCAATTAGCTCTTTCATCAGGAGTTTTACCGGTGATGCACTTGTAATACCCTGAAGCGTGACACTGTGGAGTCAGTAACATATTTCTTTTCTTCTTTACTAGAATTTTGGGATGAGTTAACTGACAGCAGTGAGTGGCGTATTATTTGCTCAAAGCAACTTGTATGTGACCTGTTAGGGGAAGGAAGCTTCTCTTGGATAATCATCTAACTGCTATTCATTTCTATGCAGCTTGTAGGAACTGATCATTGCACCTTCAACTCCACACAGAAAGCTTTCGGCTTTGATGATTTCAGGAAGATTCCCAATGGTGTTAATGGTAATCCTTCAAGTAAACTTTAGTGCTGACAATTATGTAGAAAAAGGAACGGTCAGTTTTATTACGATTTCTTGTGTGGTATGAATAAAACCCAGTTAACACATATATCTCTTAAAAGCTTAAACCCAGGTATTGAGGAAAGGATGCATATTATTTGGGACAGTATGGCGGTAAGTAAATATTTTCAATGGAGTATTTAATGGAAAATCATCTACAGTAAAAAACAGTTGGCAATCTAGTGGTTTCATTTCCAGTATTGTTCTCTGACATTCATACAATGTATGCAGGAGACTGGCCAGATTTCTGGCACTGACTATGTGAGAGTGACAAGCACAGAATGGTATTGAAGAAATTCAAGAGCTACAGTAAATTCCCCTCTATTCAACTAAGCATAACGATCAAATTACTCGAATATTTTCAGTGCCAAGATTTTCAACATATACCCTCGGAAAGGAGCAATCCTGGAAGGATCTGATGCAGATATGATCATCCTGAATCCCAAAAGGAGCTTTGTGATGGGTGCCCACACACACCATTCAAGGTCCAACACAAACGTGTACGAGGGCAGGAAAGGAAAGGTTGGTCCCGAATGCTAACAACTGCATTTGCAACAAAAAAAAACTCGAAATCAACTCGTGGTTGTTTTTTCCCATTCGGTACAGGGAATGGTAGAGGTCACGATCTCAAGAGGGCGAGTGGTTTGGGAGGATGGCATCCTGAACATTGTTCCCGGTTCAGGAAGATACATCAGGACACCGCCTTTTGGCTACCTCTTTGATGGCACTGAGAAGTCAGATGCTGCCTACAGAGCTTCCCTTCGAGCCCCTGTACAGCGTGGCAAAGCTTCTGCTTAAAGATGGCCATTGCTGATGAAAATGTGCTGGAAGGTAGCACCATTCTATCTGGTCGACGAAGTTTCTCCCAGGTGAATGACGTCTGTTCCATGTGTACATATACAGATAGCCTAATTCATATTCGGATTTGGATAGGTAAGGATGTAAAAACCCTGATATGATGAACCTTTTGTTGTTTCCTTCTTTTCTGGAGAGCCAAAGGAAGCACACTTCTGATTCGGAGAATTACAAGGTTGTTTTGGGATCATATTTTTACACCAGCAAAAAATGTATAGCTTCTGGGCATATTTCGCCTGGAACGGTCAAGTGTGATTTTAGTTCAGGATGAACTCATAATAGACATTGGTATGGTATATAGCTCAAAACTGTTTAGTACCAATTGCCAATTACGTTTAATGCTTCTATAGTATCTAGTAATTTATGTTTGAAGGTTGAAACAAATATATGGTAACGCTTAACCCCGCTTAACCCTACAGTATACTCACTTGAAAAGCTCTCAGATTGTTCCGCAATATTTACATCTCCATTTTTTCAAAAACGTCACAATACAAATTTATGCAAATTATTCTGCAAGTATTTACAAATGTCACAAATACAAATTTGTCCAACTCCTCATAATATGATGCCATACACAAACTGTATTGTGCATTGTACATTCACTCGAAGACATACATGGAAAGATAGTGATCCAAGTCTCTCACCAATACATGAACATTGTGAAGAGTCCAGGAAGTAGGGAATACCTCAATTCCTATCTAGCATAACACAAGATACAGTACCTAACATTATCCTACTTATGAATTAATTCAATTTATTCCCTTGGACGGGCGAGCCAAAGAGAACTCAGGGCACGAAGCCGGGAGAAGTAGTCACTTATTGCAAGTAGAGCTCGTGCTGACTGGCGAGTGGTTAATATGCGTTGCATTTGCTGAAGAGTTTGAAGCCGCAGATTATCAGCCTGCAGACAAGGCATCGTTAAACTGTCAATTAAAGTTGCCCTAGAAAAAATATGCACCTTTGTTTAGGGATTTATTATCTATTAGCACCAATTAGATCAGCCTATTGAATACTGCAAACATGTAGGCATTCAATTTCAGAGTTATTGGGCATGCTGCTCCAAAATTCCATTCCCCAAGTTAATGGTTTAAGTACAGTACATAAGACAAGTAGACAAGTAGATTGCACAAACCAACTTGAACAACATCCAACAAACTAATCAGGTTAAAGAGAATACTATGTTGTGAAGCATGCAGGTTACCTGCCGTAGGAAGTTTTCTAGGGTGCCAAGTTTCCCCATAGCCATTGCCATTTGTCCCATGTAGTTTGCAACATTTCCAGAAGATCCTGCAGGGCCCAGAGATCCAGATGCTAGGGTCTCTGCGAGCGACTGTTGTAGTGCTTCCATCCCTTGAGAAAGAGCATCTTCAGCCTGCTGGGAGGACTGTTGCAGGTTGGCTACGCCAGCAAGCTGCTGCTCTGTAAGAGGTTCTAATTGCCCTGCCAGTAACTGCAACAGAAATGTTGGTATGAACAGAACTAGATGTTGGTCATTTATATTGGTGAATTCAGCAATATAGCATCTAGCTGGAAAAAGGTGCCAAAACAGTATAATATATAGCTGAAGAAATAAATAGGATATGAGCTTTTCTAACTTTCCAGTTGGTCAAAAGTCATGGAGGTAATATATATATATAGAACCTCAGGGCAACCCAAAATGTTTTGAACAGTTTGCAGTCATATAATATTTTATCAAAAAAAACATCGATGATCTGTTTCGGTTGCAACAAATTTCACAACAGTTCATTTTTCACAGAAATTGAGTGAAGAAATTCTCGTATTCCAAACAAGGCCTAGCCAAAATCTGATCAGTTAAGAAGAAAGAGTCCCATTGAGTGGGAGTCTCAGAGTAAACAGGCAAGAGCTGAGAGTGCATGTATGTAATTGTGCTGCAACATAATAATAGTAGATTTGTACCTTAAGAAGCTCAGATGATCGAAATCCACCTAGCCACATGAAGCACCTCTCAGCAGGGGTCTTCCACATTCCTGACAGTACATGAAAAACGTCTGCTTTGGCTGCCACACCCTTGAGCTTGAAAATTTCATCATAGTGTGCCATAATATTATCGACAATACTCCGGAGGTCATTATCACCGGAATGTGCATTAACTCCAGCTCTCAACTCATTAATATGCTTGTTATGGTCCTCTAACCACCGTGCATACTCCATGTCAAATGCCAAAGCTCCTAAAAAATACATCAGTATATTACTATAAAAATGCATTGACAATATATGGTACCAAACAAATCAATTCAGAATGTAACAATGAGGGACACTACTTTAAACTTATGATCTTGCAGAACAAACATTAGGTATACAAGCAAATGTCAGAATTCATGGTAGCTAGATTCAAATGTTGTGTCGCGATTGCTAGTTGCAATAGTTGGTTGTGTCTAACTTTGTTTATCTCCTACATCCCAAGTAACACCCATGAAAATTGGCAATTTAGACGACCCATGACAAAATGCAGCAGACAGTACTGCTTTATATTAACCTACAATTTTAGAATGAAAAAAGTCATAGGTGTATACTATTACCATTTCCACTAACTGAGTGGGACTGATCTCCCAATGCTGATATAAAGATACCCTGGAGAAATACACATTGGACAAATAAACAGAATAAATATTTATCTCTGGAACTTCTGATAAATCCTGCATGAAAAATATTAATCTTCTACCTGTTGACGAGCTTGTTGAAGCTCTTGCTCTAACTGAGTAAGTTTCAATCTGCTATTCTCAAGGTTTTGAATATATGCCTGCAGAAAATAAATGATGAAATCATCCAAAGCATGCTAAAAGGAACATACCTTGAAGAAAATGAAAAGCAGGATTAAATCAAAACAAAAATATATAGCCTACTTATAGAACTTCAGGGGTAAAAAACTGTAATGCAATGTTTAAAGAAAGTAGCTTGTTAGACAGTAAATGATGAAAGCAAATTGCCGGGGTTTTACCAAATAGTCCACCAACGGGGGTACCCTTGGTGGTGATTTGTGTTAGGAATAGCGCAGGATTCAAGACTTGATGGTTAACACAGAATCAGGGACACGCGATTTAGACAGGTTCAGACCATCGATACGACGAATACCCTACGTCATGTGTCATGTGGTTTCTACTATGATGAGTTGGATGATCTTGGGGGTCTCCCCCCACCCGCCTTATATAGTATGGGGGTGAGGTTATCTTATCCCCTGTTCAGTTGCTAGTTTTAAGAAATTACAACCAAACATTTTTTTATCTCTAAACTATTTCTAAATTACATCGATATCTTTCCTTATATCTCTTGGCATGGTATATTTCCCGTGATCTCCTTAATGTGCTAGGCCTGCCCCTAATCGCTCCACTAAAGCCCATCGTGGGATACCCGGGAGTTATATCCTCCACACAAATGTACATGTAATGTGATAGAAGTTGAAATTCAAGAACAATATCAGATAACATTTCCTTTTTTAAGCAAAAGTATTGACATTTCAAGAACGAAAAGATACCTTCTTTCTTAAACGGCTTTTTCTAGCTGCTTCACGATTTTGGGCAAGGCGACGAAGTGACTGCTGACGAAGAGACAATTAGTTTCAACAATGGACTGCATGTATGATCAAAGCATACAGTATATGATGATCAGAGTACCTTATGATCTAGTTTGTCCTTTGACCTGTCACTAGAATCAGAGGCTGTGGGGGCAGCAAGCTGACCTTGTTCAAACTGTTAAGAATATAGCCAGTAAATCAATATGATTGATTATAACTTTATAACTCGATGACTGAATTGCTTCATCATCGAATCTACAGTACCATCCAAGATGCGCATATGAACCATATAATGGTAAAATTTCTGTAATTAACATAAATTCAGACAATTCTTTACAAATGGTATTTCAAATAAAATTCGAGTCTCCAAAAGCTGACATGAGCAGTTTTTAAACACATGCATGTCATCACAATAAACAGTAAGCTCAAAATGGCAAGCAACTTAGTACCATCTGATTTCTCTCATCAGTGTCTGGATCTGTTGATGTATCAGTCCTAGGACTTGTATCAGCCATAGTTGACTCTCCCCAATTCTCAACGTTACCAGTTCTTATAGTTACCAAATTCAGCTGTGCTCCCTTTTGGTGGGCTAGTGCCTGAGGGTCAACTACTGTTACTGCTGCTGTAGTTATATCAGATGGGGAAATAGACTGCAACCAGGAAGGGAAACAGCATGAATTCCTGGTGTGGCTGGAATTTAAATTAATAAATAGCCATTAGATCTGTCATCAGGAATTATCAATTGATGGTCTGCCTACCTTTCCGTAATTTCCAAATTGGAGGGGGTCATTGATAATGGTATGAGCATTTGACCTCAGATTGAACAAAGTGTCTGAAAATAAGAAAATAAAGCATAAGTGTCCAAGCTATCAGCAGTAACCAGTAAAAGGTCTAGTGAATTTATTGACATATATGGTATGGGTTTGTAGCTGTGTGGACTGTGCAGTGAAAAATATTTTCCCCACAGAAGAAAGTACAGATGATGCATAGTTGAAATTCTAAACCAACAAAACATCATATGTAAAAAGGAAATATCTAGCATAGTTGATCACCGACGTACTTGTACTGAGATTAGCGAGATCTTCTATTCGGAATTCAGCAGACTGTGCAAGTGCCCCATAGTCAGTAACTTGAGAAGGTTGCATGTTGTTCACATTTGTGTGGCTGAAAATTCATCCACCAAATTAGACACTGAGCAGAAAATAATGTATCTACAGAGAACATTTGTGTATCAGATACATCCTACAAGCATCACATAATGTACATTCACAACAGTCAATGATGCAACCTATCATTTCTTTTCCCCTACAAGACAAAATGATCACACTACACCATTCAGTTGCATTGGTTGCAAACTTGCCTGCCCATTACAAACCATCAAAGGGAACCACTTGTATGTGGTAACAGCTGAAGATCAAATATTTGTTCAGACTGCAGAGTAATACAAAATAGTTTCCCAACATGTGTTAGTAATTTTGCAAAGTTAGGAATTTATCATATCATGCCAGCCAGAGAGTGAAGTCACATGCCAAATTATTGCTCCTTAGTCCTTGCACTCCCCAAGCATAAGCAGAACAAGAACAATAGCAACCACAAACCAAACCTAGAGTCTCTAATCATTACAACACACGAGCTAAAGGTCTCCACTCCAACATCGACAAGAGCTAATCAGAAAAGCAGTTAACTTTTTTCCCCGGAAAAGCAGAATAAACAATCATCCGTGTTCCATGCGGTGCCCAACGGTATCATGAGTCCATGATCAATTAGCAAGCTAATCAGCAGTCAGGGATCATACTCAGAAAGGCGAGACAAGTAAGACATCACACAGCATGCAGAGAAATGAACAAGTAAATGTGAGAAGAAATCATCAAGAAATGGAGAGGTGGCGGGCGCGGCGCCTCACGTACATGTCGTGCTGAGGAGCACCGAAGCCCGGCATCGCGCCACGCGCATCTTCCGCCGCCGCCCCTCCTCGCCTACTCTCCATCTCACTCTGACATCAATCAACGTGGACCATGGTGCTCACTCTCCTCACCCCATGCCACCAGCCAACCTACTCGCTCGAGAAGAAGCAAGGTGCCAAGGATTCTTTCTCCAAGATAGCCAGATAGGCACTGCCGCCGGGGTACCACCTCCACCACTAACAGCAGCAGCAGCACGAAGCAAATCAAGAACGCGCAAGGGCGTAGCTGCAGAACAGAATGGAACAAAACTAAAAAAAGATAGGATCTTTGCACTGTCCAGTATAATCTGAGAGGGGCGAGGAGGTGGTGGACTTAGGAGAAAACGAGCATGCGCCGGTAGCGAAGGGGAGGAGAAAACCAGATAGGAGGGAGGAGACGGTGAAGTGGGGGGAGTCCACCACGGCTGAAGGAGCGAGCAGCCAACAGGGCACGCCGAAGCAGCAGCAGCTGTGCCTCGAATTCCGGGCATTTTATAATGATTTCTTGGTTTTGCGAGCACTATTAGAAGAAGAGTGACGTTTGGACCATACCAATCTCTAGGCGGGAGCCATCCTCTGCCACTGCACCCGCCGTAGGCTACCATGAGGCTCATCACTTGTTCTTCAGATGCGAATGCTATACTATAACACGAATTAAATGATACATCAAATATGAATTACTCTATTCGTTCTCAGATATAAATACTCTTGCATTTAAATTTTATCCTAAAATATAAGATTTTTTTCGATTTTAATAAGCACAAGCCGAGTATAATTATTTTTTCCGTATGCCTCACCTTAATCCGTTGGCCTTATTTTTTGTAAGTATTTGGCTGTATCACGTGCAATCAAATTTAAACCACCATTTATGGTATGGATTAGCCCAATGACGGGCTAGTAATTAAGCATGTCAGAAACAGCCTCACCTGTTTAATGTGTGCCATTTCGGACTTTTGTCTTACTGCTTAATTGGTGTTAAAATTGTAACAAAGTGGTTGACATATGCAATAATATATGCACTCAAGACGTTTAATGTGAATATATTAATAGAAGTACATTAGTAGTAAATTTATTCAGTACTATACCTGAAAATGTGATTTATTTAATGTAGCCGTGTAAACTTTGTGCCGCAAAAAGGCCAAATGTGCTTCAGCACAAATGATCAGGAACTTTCCGTTCAATTTTCTACACCTGGATAGATGGCTTCGATAATTCTCAACCAACCCCTGCACCATTTTCGAGGAGTTCTTAAATCCCTCCTTATCTCTTCAACTAACCTCCTCGGGTGCGCCACCAGTTTTCAATTTATCTATCGTACTCTCTTCTACGCCCCTTTGCACAGCTTTGTATAAAAGTTTTTTTTAAGTTAATCAAATAAATTTTAGGGTATATATGTTTTAACCGAAGAATTTTAATAGCTAACTAATCTGAGTATTTAATTAGTTGGTCTATAAATAGCTAGCTCACAAGAATTTAGAGAAACCGACGTTTTTTAAATTCTAGATTCTAGTTTATTTTTAGATTTTGTAGCTACTGTTTACTGACATAATCTAGATTTAAAATATGGTCGTTTGTTTGAGCTTTAAATTCTAAAATAGCTGTAGCTGCTATAAGCTAAAACAAACAAGCCCTTAAATTTAGATATATTATTAGACTAAGAATATATAGTTAAATTATTTAATTATTATTTTATATGAAAATAAAAATTTAAAACCTTTTATTTTATTATACAAACCCTAAATCTTCTTGGAATTAAAACCGCAAACGGGCCTTATGTCACAGCAATCTCAAATCTAATTTTCATTCCTTCTCCCAAGGCAACAACACCAACAAAAATTAAAAGCTTGTGAACTTTCTCCAGCTAAAGTTTCAGCTTTTCAAGCTTAAACTTTTGATATTGTATTTCTTTCTTTCTTTTTCTATTTCAGCTGTAGTGACTCAGAAATGAGTGTCAGAGATCATCTGTGCGACTGTGCGTGCCCGTTGGCCGTTGCGATTAACGCCGCTTCGTGGCCTTCGGATGGACGCAATTCTGACCGTCCAATCCGGTCGCGTGGTCGTGAGATTCCGCGGGGCCGAGTCACTGACATGCGGGGCCCAGCTCGGAACGTGACTGGGTTCACCTGGTCTGCGGGCCTATCTGGGCCGCGTTGACCGCCATGGATTACCCAAATGAGCAGTAGTGATGGATCCACGGTTCTTCAGTCTAGAATATTCTCTGAAACTTTGGTAGTAATTTTCAGCTCAAGTCAGTGTCGTTCTTGAATCAAATGATGGCATCCGGAGGGTGATGCATCAAATCCGGCGTTCTCCTTTGTGGTGAAGTGGTAAAACGTCGCTTTGAAGTTTGAGGCGTTGAGCCAGTCATTTTCTCGAGAAGATGATCGAGAAAGATAGAGATTGGTTTGTGTTTCTTCCGCTTTCTCCAGTGTACTTATCCTGCGATCCCTTCCTGTTCGTGTCTGTCGTATCCGGCGATGTATGTTTGGCTTATCACAAAAGCAATCAAACAATCAAAATGGGATTGTAATCCTCTTTTCTACTCGCATCGTGTCAAAATGTAACTGCTTTTAGCATTTAAATTTTATTCGTGCGTTCCAAGGGGTGTTTAGAGCGACTAAATACTTTTCTTCCTCTTCTTAGTATATGTAAAAAATCTATTATTTTAGAATGGATTAAGTATTTAATTTATCGGAGCTATGCTATAATACTTGTTTTTTTTGTCATGTCACGGAGTGGTAATAAAGATGAGAGTCATGTGCTTGGCCATCTGCTGAAATCTAACAAGATTTGGTGAGCACATCAGGTTATTTAAATGATGAGTTCCTCTGAAGTCAGATGCTGATCAGATCAGTAAGTACTGTAAATATCGTGTGTTCCGTGAACTGTTCAGTGTTCACCTCCATTTCCACGGCACAATCGAGCGAGAGAATCAAAAGCCGTGCTGCCGCCTGCAGGTACGTACAAAATCGCTACTGGTCCAACATGCATCCATGACATGAAAGGGGATTATCTCAGGTAATCGATTCAGTCACAGGGTACTATCTCATGGTGGGAAGAATTCTTTACTGGAATTATTTTATTTTGCAATAAACGTTTTCTATGGAGTAGGGGACGTCAGGACTCAGGAGCCCAGAAGAGTTGCCGTTGCTCTCATACCCTGTCCTGTGCAAGTGCAACTGTGAATGGATCAAACCATGGTCCGGAAACTGACAAGGCCGGTGGTTGTATTTGTCTCGGTTCTCACTCAACAGTTCACATCAACCCACACGAATTGTTGATCCGGACATCTGCTTCAATTTATGGGCCTATGGGCCAACTTGCAGGGCCGACGGATGTGTTCTTCTCAGTTCTCACTCGATAATTCACTTCAACTCACACACAAACAGAGTTTTTACCCTCGGCATAAATATGTCACACAACTATTTTAGAATTATTTTTTTTTTGTTCTTTATTTTTTCTAAAGAGAAGTTTGAAGCACATCACATATTTCTATTAACTTTTTTAGAAAAAAGAAGAAGTTTGAAGCACATCATTGGGTGGTCTGACAGGATAACACTGCCAGTGGGGGTGTCGTTTTATTTTAAGTTTCTGTTAGATTTTTAAAAAAATTTGTGTTTGTTTTTTAAATAAATACCCTACTATGCACAGATGACAAAGCACTGAATTTATAGAAAACAAAATGATAAATCACAACAAGTCGCCATATTATGTGACTTAAGATTATTAGCCGAATCATCCACTTATATCCGGACCGCTTGTGTTCATTAAACACAGTTTAAGGGCAAGTATTTTCCACTATCAATTTTTGCTAGTTGCTTCCCATCCATCCGCTATTAATATTTTTACCAATAGTATTTTATTTTATCATAAAAATGAATGGCTTATAATTCACTCACACCAAAACGAGTAAGATAAAAAAAAAGCAATTCCAAAACAAAAATGACCTAAATTATTTCCATAAGAAAATGGAAAAGAGGAGGAAGAAGAGGAGAAGAAATTGGTTCCCGCCATTTCCTCTCAACCCATCCCCTCCCTCCTATCTCCTCGAAGATGGAGGCCGTAGACCACCCGAGGAATCCACCCCCTATACAACTCCTTGCCACCTCCCCATCCACCCCTTACGGCTCCGCATCCCCCTACTGCGTAGACATCGTCGGTGCCGCTTCCACGGCCACGCCGCTGTCGCCATGGGCAATTGCTGCCCTGGCTCTGGGGATGCGGAGCCCGCCCCCACCACCACTTCTTTCGATCCCTCAACCCGCCTCACGGGCACATCCCTCAAGGCCGGTGCGTCGCCAACGTCCGTGCCATCACAGAACAAGCCATCGGCGCCCATCGGCCCCGTGTTGGGCAGGCCCATGGAGGACGTGCGGAGCGTCTACACGGTAGGGAAGGAGCTTGGCCGAGGCCAGTTCGGCGTGACTTGCCTCTGCACGCACAAGGCCACCGGCCAGAAGTTCGCATGCAAGACTATCGCTAAGCGGAAGCTTTCCACCAAGGAGGACATCGAGGACGTCCGTCGTGAGGTGCAGATCATGTACCACCTCGCCGGCCAACCCAACATCGTTGAGCTCAAGGACGCTTATGAGGACAAGCAGTCTGTGCACCTCGTCATGGAGCTCTGCGCCGGCGGCGAGCTCTTTGACAGGATTATCGCCAAGGGCCACTACACTGAGCGTGCCGCCGCCTCGCTACTCCGCACCATCGTCGAGATCATCCACACTTGCCACTCCCTCGGCGTCATCCACCGTGACCTCAAGCCCGAGAATTTCCTCCTCCTCAGCAAGGACGAGGATGCCCCACTCAAGGCCACCGACTTTGGCCTCTCCGTCTTCTTCAAGCAAGGCATGTCTCTGTATTATATTCTTCTCGCTACATAAACAATAATCGATGGTCATTAGAAGAAATCACTTCAAATTAACCAAACCATGAGCTAAACAATGGTATGGCTTGTTCACCATTGTTGTAGGAGAGGTATTCAAGGACATTGTCGGTAGTGCGTACTACATCGCACCGGAAGTCCTCAAGCGGAGCTATGGCCCAGAAGCGGATATATGGAGTGTCGGTGTGATCCTCTACATCCTCCTTTGTGGAGTTCCTCCTTTCTGGGCTGGCAAGTCATCGTCGTCTTCTTCTTCTTTCTTCATCTCGTTGTGTTTATGTTCTATGGAACATGTACATTAATGGTGATGATAACTAGAGTGATTTTGATGTTTCAGAATCGGAGCATGGCATCTTCAATTCCATCTTAAGAGGGCAGGTTGACTTCACTAGCGACCCGTGGCCACGCATTTCTGCTAGTGCCAAGGACCTTGTTAGGAAGATGCTTAACCCTGATCCCAATAAGAGAATTTCTGCCCATGAAGTCCTTAGTATGCGCCTCTTTTGATTATTTTATAGTTTGCATCAAACATCTCATGCATTGGCCGGCTTGTTTGCAATTTTCGACACTAAAATTAAACCATAAACGCTATCTTTTTGCTGCTAGATCACCCGTGGATCAAGGAAGATGGAGAAGCACCTGACACACCACTTGATAATGCCGTCATGAATAGGCTCAAGCAGTTTAGGGCTATGAATCAATTCAAGAAAGCAGCTCTAAGGGTCTGTGGTTTTTCTTCAATTGAACAAGTACACGTTTGATTTCTAAAGAACTCATCTTGTTTCGCACTATATATATGTTTGTATCCACGGGACAAAAAAGGTCATTGCTGGATGTCTATCGGAGGAAGAGATCAGAGGGCTCAAGGAGTTGTTCAAGAGCATGGACTCTGACAACAGTGGCACCATTACCGTCGATGAGTTGCGCAGAGGGTTGTCCAAGCAAGGGACTAAGCTCACAGAGGCTGAAGTGCAACAGCTAATGGAGGCTGTAAGTGTACATTTAGGCTTTGTTTTTTGTATGCAAAATATGAAACTGCTACATGGTGCAATGCTTTACGGTATGTTTGCTGCAAACACAGGCTGATGCAGATGGGAACGGAACAATTGATTATGATGAGTTCATCACTGCGACGATGCACATCAATAGAATGGACAGAGAAGAGCATCTCTACACCGCATTTCAGTACTTTGACAAGGACGATAGCGGGTAACTGAAAATTCTTTAAATGCTGATGATAAACACAAGATAGTCGTGGCGAAAATTTGATCGTGATTTGTGCATGTAACTTCACAGCTGCATTTCCAAGGAGGAGCTCGAGCAAGCCCTGAGGGAGAAAGGTCTTCTGGATGGCAGAGACATAAAGGACATCATATCAGAAGTCGACGCCGATAACGTAAAATTTTAGAAAAAAACTCTTGCTACAGATCATTTTTAACAAGCGGTATGCCAATGATTTGGGGGCTAATTCACTGGAATTTGACATGCAGGATGGAAGGATAGACTACAATGAGTTTGTGGCGATGATGCAGAAAGGAAACCTGGAGCCCAATCCCAAGAAGCGACGTGATGTTGTACTATAGGAGAGGATCCTGTTAACAAACAACCAATAGCTGATGATCTTTATCGATCAGTCTTGACATCGAACACGTCCATGTCTACAATAGGTTGCACACTCTCTAGACCAATCAATGCTCTTTCATGGCCGCATGGTATTACATGCACCTACATGGTAAATTGGAGAGGGGGAGGAGAGGGAGCCTCACTATGTAACATTATGAACACAATGTGTGTGTGATGCTTTTGGTATCAATCCAACTCGTGTTAGAGCTGTTCATACTTTTATAGCGACCTCTCTTGGCGTATGAAGACAACGATAAGGTGTATGTTCAGGTGTAAGACAAGAGATTAGCATATGACAAAAAACGGAATGTTCAGAAAAGGAACGCAGCTTAGGAACTACTTTTTGTGTTATTTCTAAAGTGTCTCCATACACTACTCGACGGTAGCTCGTGCATTCCCGTGGATGTTTTAAACTTCATCTTTTTATGTACTAATAAGGAACAAAATGATTCAATATATTAATACCTCTAAATTTAAAACATACAGAATTCAGAAATACTAACGGATTGTATTCTGTCCCATTGATTTCGGTATCAATTATACTAGCTAGTATGTACAATTCCGGTTGTAATATCGGTTATTTATGGCAATTCCACTGTTATTATGATCCATACATAATATACGAACTTTATTTAAAATATATATTGTATGGTACTTAAACTTATTATATCTAAGTCATATTAATACATTTTCACATAAGAAATATTATATAAAATAAATATATAATATTTTATTAAACTCAAAATAGTACAACGGTATGATGAATACTGAAATGTTTTATTCAAAAGACAAAACCTTACAACAGAAATATAGACAAAACCTTACAATAATGTGTTTGATGAACAATGTGGATTGATCGGGGATTTCTCAATAACATGATTTTTTCGGGTGTGATCAATTAGTATATAAGGCAGGTAATATAGATCTGACACATAACAGATACAAATACGCTTCAGCTAGCTCAATGCTGAATCCGCGAACGGCTCGGGCACCTCTTCTTATTCCACCTCTAGAGATCAGATCAAGCGGTGCGCACAGTGACACAATGTTCATGCATGCCTGCGGAAAGCCACAGCACTTCCGAGTTTCCTTTTCTCATATGCCAACTTGCCAAGCAAGTGAACTACTAGATATTTATAGCATTAAATATTATATCACATGATAAAATGTGATGTGATAGTGTATTAAATAAAAAAACATGAGAAAAATAGATCTCGTATAAGATCTAGTTTCTGCTAAACATCTAAAACATAATGAAAGAGAAATAATATTAAAATAATAGTATGCACATTAAGATTCTAGGTGACATAAAAATATACTCAGAAATTATGCATTGTGACTGCCTTAAGAGCAATCCTGCCAAACGTGTGAGCTAAGGGCCGGCAATCCCAGTGCTCCACTATGGTATCCATGTCATTAATTACATGGCCACATATGTAGAATTTTTAACTGATGTGACACTATATACTAAATGATAGATAAGGAAAAGAGGAAGAAAACATGTCTCATGTAAGGTCTAATTTCAATGAGAAATTTAAGTGATTAATTAATTGCTTGGGTTATAGATAGACATTATAGTATAATGCATTATAGACAATAGTGTCTAGAATAATATCTGACATAACATGTATAGATAAGATATATGTATTAGGAGTGCCCTAATACTCTTGGCAGCGGTACATAATACATAGGGAGCACTGTACGTCGGTAACTACAAATTTATAAAAAATAAGTGTATTCTAATTTATTACTACGGATTGGAGGTAGACAAGCTAGTACGTACTGTATGCATACAGTAACGATAGGTCGTGTACACATGTGATAGTTACACCGTACCACATGTCCACATCCCGAATTCCCGAATTCGAGCTTCCAAGATGGTACACGATATTGTATTTATACATTTAACAACTTTTGTTAACTATGTTTGAACGAATTCAAAAGTTTTATACGTTTACATATAATAATGGCACAATATGCACCGCCCACCGGCTAAAAATGGCAAACTATAATATGTAATGTTAGCATACAATACTTAATGACGTGGTTATTATAAAAATTCATAGTAGTCATATTTAAATAAAGAGGTAATTTCTTATATGCTACTGAAAGTTCATCTATTTCTTTATATGTCACTTGCTCTCTCACTAACATGCATATAGGTTCTGTAACCACATGTCATTGAGAGGGTGAATGACATATTCCATCACGTGAACTTTCAGTAGTATACAAGGAACTTTTCCTCAAATAAATCACTTTATTTATTTATGTCGTCTAAAATCCTTTATGTGGTTAGCATTAGTATGTAGAGTAATGTTTTCTATGCTAGTAGAAGTTTATCTATTGCTTTATATGTCACTCGTTCTCTTACTGACATGTATATGGGTTCTGTAACTACATGTCATTGAGAGGATGAATGATATATTTCATCACGTGAACTTTTATAGCATATAAAAAAGTAATGTTTTTTATTGATTCTGAATTATTTGCAATAACTCCGATGAGATATAACTTAGACCTCACACCAACGGCTCAGCCACAGCTCACTCATTGAAACAAGCATCGGAAAGGACAAGTTATATATAATGTTAGCATACACATATTTAATAATATTTATTTCAGAAACTGATAGCACTATTACACAAACAACTTTATTTATGTCATCGAGAATCCTCCACGTCGTCCTTATCCTGTCCCACTTCCGAGATATGGCCTCACGCTGCAAACAGTTTTCTTTTTTTCTTTTCCACTCCACACGATTTTTTTATTTCCTCCTATACCTTACAGCACCGCTGCCCAGCTCTGTGGTTGGCTGGCGCCATAGATACGGGCCGGCATGTCAGTGGGGTGGATAGGAGGTACTCGCCCGCGGGCAAGCCGAGGCGGGCGGTGAGAAAGAAATCCCGGCCGGTTTGATCGTCACCGTGGGGCCCACCGATGACGCAGGCCCAACCAGTGCAAGCTTGCCACGTCGCAAGTGCAACGGGAGCTGGGCCTGCACCCGCGTACCTGTTTCAGATGTCCGCGCTTTTCCATTAACGTTCCCTCGTGGGAGCCGCTCACTCTCCCGCTGCCTCCTCCTAAAGGCTACGCTCACTCCCGTCCGCTACACCGCTACACCATCCCGACGGTGGAATCAAGTTTTGAGGCTTAGAACTGCTTCGGTTCGCGTGAGATTCTAAAGATACTCTGGCACCTTTGTACAGATTAAATCAGTATTAAGATTAGATAAGTAACGGTGAAAACAACTGAACTTAGTAATCATAATCATGTGAAGATTTAATTATCTGAATAATCGATCCAATTTTGTATACATATCCTTTTAAGTTACTCTAAATTTGTAAATTATCACTTGATTTTAAATAATTGGCAACAACATTTTTCTCGTTTAGCACATGAGGACTCTCAACCCGCAACATCTAGAGGAGGTAGCATAAAACTCTACCCTATTAGTCCGATGACCGTCACTCACAGCCTCCGTCTGCTTAACTAATGCCACTTGCCGCCACCCGTCTCTCAACCATGACCTAGAGAAGGAGTAGCACAATATCCCAACCAACTTGGTGCTGGCTTATCGATAATCTTGAGTGATAACCACTTTTCGAACCTCCCAATCAAGGCGAGGCTTGATAATGTGCGATCACTTCGTACCCTTGGTTGTATCTCTATAACTTTGACTTGATCCAGGAGATGTATATGTTAGCATTCGAGTGGGACAGGGTGCTCACACTCAATTCACCAAGCCATGTCCTGGTCCCCTAGATGGTAACCAGTCCGAAAGGTCTTGACAGCTTCATACATAAATAACTGCGATAACAAACCACTCCAAATTAGTTTAGTGTGCCACATTCGAGGATGACATTGTATAGCCTACTAGCAATATGCCTTTCTCTCCAAGGCCTGAAGCCTGTTGTGGAGGCACCATGTCTCCACCTAGCTAGCCTATAGCCAATGCTCTAAGGCCGTGCTCCATCTGTCCATATACTCAACGCTCCTCTCCTGCTCTAGCGCCGCCTCCACCAAACCTAGCATGGTGAGGGCATGTCGATGGTCATGGTAGCACTAGATCTTCTCGGATCTGAAGGCATGGAAACTGTGGACCTTATAAACTAGATGTGTGCACAAAACACGATGTTACATAGAGCTCTCTATAAGTTTGCATTTAATGCATGTGCCCGGCAAAGATCACTATACGTTAAATTTAGACATCTTTTGTATCTGGCTTCACCATCATACTTGTCCATATCCCGTTAGGTAGACAGGGTGATGTTCCATCCGACAATCCCAAAATGTTTACTATGGTAAAGCACATTAGGATGATAAGACCAGTGATAGGACAATGCATTAGCATAGGTAGGTTCGACAGGATGGTGTATGTAGCAATTGTACGCCCGAGTTAATGGCAACTCCATGTAATGGGATTACGAGAAGCACAAGTAAAAATCTAGTCATATAAGTCAAGCTATATCAGATTAACTTTGAATGCGGGCTATTATCTTTTAGAATGCGGGATTACGAGAAGCACAAGTAAAAACCTTAGTCACATAACTCTAAGGTATAACACTTGCATCTAAATAATACACACCAATAGAAATACGGGCTATTATCTTTTAGAATGCCTGAACATAATGTTTATGATATAGATTTTTTCAGTCTTTTGACCCTCGCTACTGGAACCCAAGATTATTTAAGGAAAGAAAATCTGCCGAGCAAAATATGGACAATATTGATTGAGGAATGAAGTCTTATTATTTGATATTGGAATGCATCACGGTTAAGTTTACTTTAGGTATTACTGACTAGCTAGATATTGCCGCAGATAATCATTATTTATGTAACTGTTACGATTTTGTTTGTTTTTCTGTGACATGTGATCTAGTTCTGCATAATAAACACATCTCAAATATATATAAATATTTCATTCATGAACAAAATTGTCGGTTCGAGTTTCACGTTGATTTTAATTCGTTCATATCGGCAGTAGATTAGTGTACCACAAATATTGTGAAAAATACTTGTCGTAATGGATAAGGTGATGATAAAAACATATAGTGTATGTGCTAGCTATACTCGCGGTTTCTTGTATGCAAAGTCAAAAGAATAATAAAATAAACATGCACAATGGTATATATCCTCTAGCACATAGTGATCAAATAAAATATTAAAGTTTCTTGACGCACCATATATAATCGCTCCAAATCCAATCAAACTTTAGCTAATATTTCTTCTTGGCTACCATATTTCATCAGAACATGTCCGAAAAAAAATACAACATGAATAATAGATTGGACAGTATAATCACATTTTTCTTTTACAACTTTCTATTAAAGAAACTTATACGACACTATTAAGAAGTATCGGTACGTGACTCATTCACACTCTATATATATCGTATACTGTTCTTATTTCTGATATAAGTCGTTTTAATTCTTTTAATTATTTCTCAAATATAATTTATTTTATGTACTTTTCATATATTCTTCTATATTTGTATTAATCAAATAAATGATAATATTTTTATAAATAAACAATATATATTTTTAAAGCAGAATAAATAAGAGACGATAAAGATATTTAAATTATCTGCTTAGTAGTTTTATGCAATAAATCAGCGATAGTATAAAAATGGTGCGTGCTAATCTTGAGAACAACTGTAATGGCTCCATTGGATTGAAGATTGTTTAGGGGAAATTGGAGGAATTGAATCAAAGGAAATTTTATTTGTGAGCTATTTAGATTATATGATTGGTTCAAAGGAAATTTATAGGAAAGGTTAGAGGAATTTTAGAATAAAGTCTAGAATTTTCTTTGAGAGTTTCGATACAAACTCTCTCTCCCTTCTCTATAATAAATCAATGTATAATATCAAAATTCTTTTAAACATGTGCAAGAATCTAGATGTACCGAATAAGAGAATCCGGTAATCCTAATTGCCGAACGCTAATCCCTTATGTCTGCTGTGGTTGTCGGTCTAAAAACATCAATTTACAGCAAGTCAGCTGGTAGCCAAATCCGGTGTTCCTCTAATCCTCAAAAGATTAAACAAACTACAACGACCCCCACATCTGCGTGATTAGCCATTGATAAAAAAGATTCGTGGAGCAGGAACCAGTGGATGTAGCGGGTCTGTGCCCCCAATTTCGCCCCCTTCCTCCGTCCGCTGCTCTCCCGCAAGGCCCAGAGGGAGGGAGGGAGGGAAGCCCTCGCTCTCGTCCAGACTACTGCTGCTACGGTTGTCTTTGCCTTCTCCCACTACTCCCCGGAGCCAGATCGCGGCTAGTACAGGGGAGGTGGAGGAGGAGGAGGAGTGGATGGATCGCCAGAGGCAGAGCCCCAGGGGCAATGGTACTGCCGGCACACGGGGAGGAGGCGGCGGCGGCGAAGGAGGAGGTGGTGGTGGTGGAGCGGGGTCGGGCAAGGGCAAGAGGGCCAAGGCGGCGGGGAAGAAGCCGATCAAGGTGGTGTACATCTCCAACCCCATGCGGGTCAAGACCAGCGCCGCCGGTTTCCGCGCCCTCGTGCAGGAGCTCACCGGCCGCAACGCCGACCCCTCCAAGTACAGCCCCGTCGACGACTTCGGGGCCGGCGCGGCCGACGACTGCGGCGCCACGCCCGAGTACTGCGGGGTCGCCGCGGTCGCGTCGCCCGACACCGACACCGGCGCCGCCCTCGCAGCGGGCCATCCGGACGACGACGTCGCTGCCGCCGCCGATGCGGCCGCGTTCGACGAGAGCGGCGGCGGCTACTTCGACGACGAAGACGCGGATATCTTCAGGTCGCAGCTGCTGGACACCAGCTACTCGGTGTTCTCGCCGCCGACGCTGCTCTACGACCACCCGCACAGCAAGGTGTAGTGACCTGATCCTTCCCGCCCCGCGTGCGTGTGCCTCTGCCATGAGCAATACCTCGCTGTATTGCATGGAATTGCATGTGCTTCAGTGTGCCGCTAAGATTTGTGCGTACGTGTTGACCCGTGTCGCTCCCTCGCTTGATCCATCCGCCAAGCTCATCATATTTTGCCGCATAACACATAATTGAAAAGGAAAAAAAAGAAAATGGCAAGGTAGCTTGCGCTGCCGCTGTGTGTATGGTAATTAATGTGATCGAAGAGCCACACACCATGGGGGTAAATTTGTTTGGGGGTTTCGGTGTTTTTTCCTTTCTTTTTGTCGATATCAATTAATGGATGCTGGTTGTCACCACTCCACTGTTTGCAACTTGGAAGTGATGACGATGATAAATGATGCAGTGTTTGTCGTGGCCGTATCGATATGAAGATCGGCCAGCAACTAGCTGCTAGAACATGTTTCCAGATCTTCCCCCTCTTTTCTTCGACCTCTGATTATTGTTTCTCTGATTTTATGGTCACCTTTTTGGTTTGGTGCTTTCTTTGGCATGATTCATCTGGCAATTGCTGCATTGCTGGAGCATCGATCACCGGACATGGTCACTACCACCATTTCGGGGGGGTGCTGCCTGCCACTGCTAGCGTGCGAGCGTGCGAAACAGTAAACACACTGCAATAATACTGCAGGCCTAGCTAGCTAGGCATGTTCAGATAAGCTCATTGGCAAGCACTGTCCTAATCAACACGTACGAGTTAATCTTAATCTGTACAAGAGATCAGGACTCTCACCAGTTATATATAAAATAACCAATATACCAGGCCTAGGATAATTAGGCCGATGAGACGGCCAGTTAACTGAAATTAAAAGGTGTTCTGGCTTCACTTTTATTTCTTTTTCAGACTGTCAAACTCCAATGCCAGGGAAGATTAGCTTGAAATTGAAATCTAACTTTCATCAGGAATAGTGGACATGAAGTCATGAACACATCTTTTCTTTTTCTTCTTTTTCTCGAAACCAGATGAACACATGCATGTATCTTATCTTTGCTTTTCATTAGTTATGGAATGGACAAGATCAAATAAAGACCGTAATAACTACTCCCTCTGTCATATAATATTGCAACTGACTAGATTTAACATTTCATAGTACAACGAATCTAGACAGTGTCACTATCTAGATTTATTGTACTATAAAATATTAAATTCGATCCTAGGTTATAATATCATGGGACAGAGAGAGTAGCATATTCTAGCGTTGTAGTTGACATGTATGACCCACCTAAAATTCTCACAGTGAATTATACTGCATTAGAGGACCGGCTTTCCCCTTTTTTGGTTTACCCCTGAAGAACTACTGACTTAATTAGAATCCAACTTCCAATTGATATAATTAAAAACTACCTGTTCTTCACCAGTTAACTATTGCTATTGTACACAAGATTGAAGTTCAATCTACTTCAGATGATGGCTATTTTATTTGTTTTATATTATAAGTTGCTTGATTTTTTAAAATCAAACTTCTTTAACTTTGATTAATTTTATAGAAAAATATATCATCAACCACAACATTAAATTAGTTATATTAAATTCATCATAAAATATGTATTAATAATTCATTTATTTGACATTGTAAAATGTTAATATATTTTTCTCTAAACTTGATCAAAGTTAGAAAATTTTAACTTTAAAAAGTCAAATGACTTGTAATATAAAACAGATAAAGTAGTCATCATCTGCATGCCAGGGGACAATAAACAAATGTCAGGTAACTGCAACAAAAGTGTAAGAAAATATATAACAGAGTTATGTAGCTACTAGCTAGCTAGCTCCTATATAAAAAATTAGACTATGTTTAAAAAATGTTTTTCTTTTTGTGGATTTTCGAAAACCTCATGCCGTGTTTGCTATTTTGTTCTATTTTAAAACCTCGTTCAATGTTTATCTCTTATTCTTCCTTTTTTTCTTGCCTAAAAGCGATCTCTCCATTGAAACCCTAGTGGAAGAGCCCACCTCGCTCGCGGTCCATCTCTCCTAAGCCTCTATCCCATTTATCTTTTTCAGCCTAGCCCCTCTTTCTCCTTCCTCCTATTGGCCACCCAAAATGGCCTCAGCTCACACGGTTGGACTGCCATTCGTCTACCAACAACCAAAATGTTGTTCGACCAATAGCCCCGTTGTGTTGTCGTCCTCGCATTCATCGCCCATGCCACACCATGGCTAACCCACTCGAGCTGCCACCATCCTTTGTTCCAATCCAAGCACTAAACTGAGCGAAACCAAAGGCAAACATGCCCATCTCCACCTCCTTTTTCCCCCTCTTGTCTTTATCATTTCTTACATTCTTTAAATGAGTGACGTTGATCATCCATAATTTTTTATGAACTCACACGGTTCATCGGTGCTAAGCTTACACTCGCTCTCCACCACTGCATTGGTCCGTTGGTGCCAAGCCTATGCTTGGCTTTCACCCTTGCATGGTCTCTTGTAGCCAAGTATTACTTGACCTTCACCGTCTTGCCATAGTAACCATTTTGTACCCTACATCTTCAATATGTTCACTTGATCCTCATTAACCAATTATGTGAATTATTTTGCTCTTCATGATGCTCATCTTCTTGTCAAGTTGCTTAAGATTCATCAACCAATGATGTGCTTTAATTTGTTTTTATCTTATTCTTGTCCATTATCAACTTTAACTTATGTTTGTCATATTCATCAACATATCATAAACACACGACCAACTTCCATAAATCATCTTCATGGTCAACACTTCGCTTGTTGATTCTCATCACAATTTGTGTTTGTTATGTCCATCAACATATCCATAAACACATGATAAACTCCTATGAATCATTTTGTGAAGTTGTTTAATTCTCAACCCATGAGCAATCATCATTTTTGTTTGATGCCAGAACATAACCTAACACACCTATTCATTAAAATAGTTAGCTCCAACATGTGTCATCATGAATCACAAAAACCCACTATAAATCAAGGGCTTAGATCTTTCAGTTACATATATATGCATGGGGAAATTGACCTTCTTGGGGTGTCCCCACATTCTATAACCTAAATACTGCTTTCATTAGGATTAGTACATGTGAACATATTCTATCTTGCCACTGTCAAAGAACAAATTCGTATCAGCTTGCCCTAAATTAGTCGTCCTTTTTGGATGATCAAAATTGGAAAGGAGTTACTAGCAAGTGTAAGTGTTGCTAATTATGCTCTATTTTGGTCTTTAGCATCCTTAAAATACTCATGGTCCTACTACCCTAGGACTACCATCCAACCTTTTCGTTCATGATTCTTCTGGTTTTATATGCTCAGCTTGGTTTAATGTGTTCATTTTGGTTCTTTGATTCTTCATTTCTTGATTTCTTCCAGTACTGCTAGGATATTTGCTAGCCAAAGCTTGATGTTAGTTACTTTGGTTAATTAGTTCTGTGATTCGTCTAGTTTAATTTGTTTGACAGTACTACTTCATGAGTGTGTTGCTTTGTGATGTTCGGTTCTCCCACTTGGATTCTTGGACATTGCTCAATTTATATTATTCTTGTTTGTTTATTCTTGCACTTGGAATTGTTGGAAATGTTTACCTTTCGTTTTGTTTGATCCCATTTTAAGTTATTCCTTGATGTGGAATGTTTGCATAATTGGTGGGCCTTTTAAGATGATAATGATCCAAAGTTAGCCTTTCTATCTAGATCTATCGAGAGCACACTACACACATATAGGTCTAACACTTTAACATTATACATATGTGTACACATGGTGATGAGTGATGACAGAACTAAACATATTAATCCAGAGGCATTTTAGTATATGGCTTAATTTGTTCATTTCTGCTCACTGCTTGTATTATTGAGAATCGATATCCATTCATTTCATGCTAGATAGCAGTTGATCTTTCTCATATATACGCCATTAATTTCTTTTCTCTGATAGATATATATTCTCCCAGTTGATGGCATTTTCAAAATTTTCTTGAATGAGTGCTGCTCTCCTGGTCAATGTTTCATTGTCTGCTTCAACTGTGTATATTAAAGGGAATCTTAATGTTAATCATTAACAACAAACTAATTTATTTGTTACTGAATAACATTGTTAATAGCCAATCTCCCGAGCCAATTATTTACTTGATTGATTTAATTTACTTTTAAAAACACAGTGCTCATGCCATTATTTCATTCTAACAGTTAAGTATGTTGCCTTGCTTTGTCTCCAAATTTTATGCAACAAGATTACCCAGTTTTTATTAATTCACACACCATCCACTTACAAATTAAAGCTATTGAAGTACCTGTTTCTGTCTGATAGTACAATCGCTAAGAGGTAGTGTGACCACTCATGACTTATTGATTTACGCTGGTTAGGGCATTAATTAATTAATAGTCTTGAAGCACATGCACAAGGCCATCAAATATTTTCATTTTCACATCTTTGCATTTGAACAAATACCTTTTCTAGCTAGCTCAACTGCTTAAGATGCTTGCATACCATATATATTATAATTGTGGGTTCATAATGCATGGTACATGAGGGAATGTCTTGTTTTGACATACAAGTTCTGAGCAATCTTGGATTTCTACTGGACTTTGTTAAGTTACTACTTCTGAATCCAAGAGAGGAAGTTCTGAATTTATTTTACTGTTTGGTTATTTGGTAAATACCATGTTTTTTCATTGATTTTGACATTTCAATCAACCAAGTTTTTAAAAATCAAGTGTTTAACTTGTAAAAAATGTCCAAAATATTCTATTCCTTCCGGTAAAAATATGACATTTTGGACAAGATTGGTCAAACTTTGACTATCAATGACTTTTAAGGTACTTAGGTTAAAAACATAAAATTAGTGTACAAGTAGATTTATCTTGAAAAAAAATACTTTCATAATCACATAAACTGTTTATATTTATAAACTTATTCTAATATAAAATTGTGGTCAAAGTTGCACCTTAAAAACCTAGAAAAAGTCAAACATCATATATTTTTACTAGAGAGAGTAACTAGAAAAAGCACTACAAGTTTGAACATATATGTTATTTTCAAAGTCTGCACATGTGCAAAGATGTCCATTATGTGGCCACTTGCAGCTACCCAACTATACTGAAGTTGTTGTGTGGAGGATCACTTTTCATGCTCATGAACATGAACAGTGCCTATTTCCCTAAGTAGTTTGATTAATTTCCCAGGACAGGTACTTGTTAGGTATCTTTTCTGTATCTGTTAGGAGACATCTTCTTATATGAGGGGCTTATTGCAATCATTGGATGTTAAGCAAAGAAAGAATAATCCATCCTCATTTATAGTCTCTTCTCTCCCGCCTAGCAAGCTGAACCCGGCCATCTTCCATGCAATGTTTATCCTGTTAGCTATTATTACCTTCATTTTAAAATATGAGGTATATATATAAGTTTTTTACATGGACTTCAGCATAAAATATTGACCATTAGTTATTTTCACTATATATCATCAACAACTATTAACATAACATCATATGAAAGTAATACTTAACCTAAATATTTTTTAGCTTAATTATTAGTCAAACTACTTAGCATGGAGGGAAACCGCTAGATAACTCACATTGACAGTAGTTCCTGCCCATAAAAATGCAGACTTGATTGTGCTAAAAAGTAAAAAAAAAGGAGGATAAAATTATCAAACAGATCTCTGTGTACATTACAAATGTTATGCTCTTTTTAAGATCAAAACCACATGAATTCCTAAACAAATTGTACTTTCTTTTTAATTTGTTAGGTCCATATGCACCACTATGAAGTCTGAATTAATTGGTCCAAATAGAAATGTTCACCTAATTTGCTAATATCACTGTTCTCAGTGCCACTGCCAACCTCTAATAAATAAATGTTTTTTGGGCAAAATATATCTAGAAAAGGAAAAATGAGAAGAAAAAACCTAAGAAAATTATTAAAAACACAAAATGCATGCATCACAAATAATCTTTGGACTGATCAAAAACCTATTAATTAGTTGGTAAATGGTAATCGACATACAAATAGTATAATTGTATATGATATTTATTTATGTGCAATTATATTAATATAATGTATCGAGAAATAGCTAAGGATAAGTACATCAATGAAAAAAAATAAAGTGCTAGCTTAACCATTCATCAATCTTATCATATTTATCATATGTACATTTTTATTGGTCTTTTTGAAACTCGCTTACGTAGAGTTTATAGTCATATATGTGCACGATTAATTGTAATATGTTAATTGACCGTGTTTTCATATTTTAGTTTTGAGAGTTCCTCCATTATTTGTGTTTAGCATTGATTAATTGATCAGAAATTTCCTGAAAAATTATCTGGAAACACTGTATACCAATTCTCAGAATGCAGCGATATGTCTTGTGAAGCTTTGAATAATATGGTATGCAGGTTTGTGCTGTCTGCTTGGTTTACTTGTATAGTACATGAGCAGTATCTGATCAATTACTAGTTTTCAGTTGTCATTTGATAGTACCTAGCTAGCTAGAAGGATTGCAATTTATTTGAACACATAAATTACCCTACAACTAGCACTGTTTTCAGAACTATCTGAAAGAACAGTATGTTTTTTGTGAAAGGACGAGAGCAGCCTCAATATGCAGATTCTTGCAAATTATTACTAGTTTATCGACAATAGGCAGTGACCGCAGTGTGCGCAGCATTTTATATATACCTTACAACACTAGTATACTCTTTACCAAATTCAGCTCGCAAGGAAATGTTGGAACTGGTAGCGTGGTCGATATTGGTTAGCCTGAAACTTTTTGTTGATATTGACATGTACTCACAATATCATTTCTATGCACTAACTAAAACTTGCAATGCTGTTGTAGTTAACTTGTCGTTTACTATCAGCTCAGAGCAATTGAGGCATAGAAGCAATTTTTATGTGGTAGTTCTACCTTTCTGAATTTTGCATCTATACGCTGCAGAATTTGGTTTAAATGAGCAGATAAATTAGGATGTGCAAATATATGCATGAGATATGGATTGTCGTCACCGAACATCACTATCTCCAGCACAACTCTACCTGAATCTTTCTGAAACTTATCGCATGAATACTCTGCTGTAACGCGTTGCGTTGGTCAGATAGAATATGCAGACAAATCTTCGAGACAGAATTAAGTGCTACCGGAGGATTTTCTCCCATTCGATCTGCATTTCCTTTTACTGCTCTAGTATTTGTTTACGAATGGTCGACAATATAACGATTTCGGAGGCTGGTGTTTTTGTTAGTTCATTTAGGCCTTGTTTGGGAAGCTTATACTGAAAAATAACTCTGTGAGAATCTGCATAAAAGAGTTATTCTGTTTCTTTATTTTTAGATTCTATAACTATTAAGTTAATAATTTGAAGTAAAAAATCTGAACTGTTCAGATATACATAGTTTATTGTAGCTGACAGAATCAGGCCTTAGTTTTACGGCGTGATGATCAAATGGCATGTTTCTTGCATCTTTGATGATGACGCAGGCATGAATCAAGTGCATGTTTTAAGCAGGGGTCGGCCCAGTTTAACCACCGTGCCATATGCCTGACATTGACGGCCCTCGCGCCCTCGATCTGCCGGTCGCGCGGCCCGAATCCCGCGCGCTGCCTGCCTGCAGGCTGAGGCTGCAGCCGGGACGTTGCCGCCGAAGGTATGTAGCACGCCGCACACACATCCGGCGTGCGGCGCGTGCGCGTGCGCGTGCGCGTACGTATCATTACACCATCCCCGTGGAGCGCGCGCGTCGCCCACTTTGTATGCCTCTCTCTTTCTCTCTCACGCTGCCGCGGCCTCCCCCCATCGCGCGCGCGTGCGGCGTGCCGCACCGGTCAGGCGGCCACCACCCCGTCGCAGTGCGCGGCGGCCGTTTGCCTCCACCAGCGCTCCGAGCGCAATCGAGAATACCGGCGCTAACTATCATGATTATTGATCCGATTAATATTGTAATGGGTTTAATTTAGTGGTTATCGAACAGATGTATACCGACTGTTTTGTAAGTGATCCAAAACCATATCTATAACCACAGCAGTTTTGTGAATTCTGCCCGGCAGTCGACAAGGCAACCCCTCGGTACTGACATGGTATGGATTGTTTAGTGTTGGGTGTTTGGGCTCATCTGGCCCGCGTCAAAAACACTTGCGCCACCCCAGCGAGAGGGCCGGGAGATAAATCAACTCCAACAAAGCTGATGGCTGGTGTATCTATGTTGTTTACTACTCTATTCAATTCGGACTCTTTTCTAAGGTTCCCAAGTTAGGTCGAATAATGAGCTCTTCTTTGCTACTCTAACTGCAAGTGCTGCTCCGAATCAAGAGAAACGGAGCCTGTTTGCGAAAGGCGGGGCACGTGAAAAGAAAAGAAAACCACCGGTAGCAATTGTAAAATGGAAAGGAGAGGCGCGCTCAAGTCTCTAGCCCCTTTTGACATTTCGCCGGAATGGGAGCTGTAAGCTGTGTGAGTGTGTGACCCTGTGAGGTCGTGACTGACTGACTGACGAGCGAATTCTTAAATTTTTGCGGTGTGTGCAAAGTGGGCTCAAAAGCAAGGAAACAAACCCAACAAAACCAGCAAAGTGGAGTCTGACATCGACGTCTCAGTGCTGCCGTGGAATCTCCTTTCGTTCCTTTGTCTCTTGCCAGTCCTCCCTCCCTCTCCCCTCTGTGTACGTTGATTCACGCAGCCTTTCGAGGTAGTGGAAAATGGAAATGCTCCAACACATCAAAAGTGGAAGATAATGCAAACCATAGCCAAAGAGGATCTCACACATAAAATACATCTCTTTTCTGCATTCAAAGACGGATAAGAACATTGCAAAGCTATGCTCTTCGCCATATTGTTATTATCTCGTACTAAAAAATTCACAAGCAAAGTCACCTAGTAGCTCGGCCTAAGATGTTCCGTGACTGCCACACGCTGCAATCGGCTACGACCTAGACATATATAAGGAGTTGTTTATTTGCTAGCAATTATTTATCACTATTTATCAATAAAAATTGTCACGCTTATTTAAGCTGATGTTATCAAATTATTTATCATATCTTAACAAGTCTAAAAGAATTTTGTCATATTTTTTTAAATCATTGATATGTAGAACCGAAGAAAATCTTACCACAACTACAGTAGCAACAAAACACCTACCAAATTAATCAAACTTATTCAATCTTAATTACGATAAAGTATGCTACCAACCAAACATCCAAACATCGTGCAGGTCGAAGCCGATGGCAGCAGCCACTGGGGCATGCAGCACAAGCTTTTGTGAGGAAGAAGCTCTCGATCGAGCCAGGTCAATCCAACTGAAAACGACCGAGGAGCAGACGACTCACGTCAACCGACCGCCGCTTCGCTTTCCAGCGCCGCTCCCGTTGCATACGGATGGGTGGCCCAAGCACCCAACCCACTACTCCCACTTTGCCTCGCTACTAGCCACGCCTCTCTCTCTCTCTCTCTCTCTCTCTCTCTCCTCTCGCACGCGCACGCGACACGAGTCCGCGGAGGCGATACAAAAGGTCGCCAAGCCCTGGGGCGGCAGCGTTACTGCCCTTTGGCCCCCCTCCCTTCCCTTCCCATCACCTGCGCCGCGGCTAGGTGCTACTAGTTCCGTGCGCCTTCGTCCGCGTCCAGATCCGGCCGGGGCGCGGACCGATCCACCGCGCGGATGGCGGCCGGGGCGCTGGGGCTGGCCATAGCCGCGGCGCTCGTGGTCGCGCTGGCGGGGGCCAACTCCGAGGGCGACGCGCTCTCGGCGCTGCGCCGCAGCCTCGGGGACCCCGGCGGCGTGCTGCAGAGCTGGGACCCCACCCTCGTCAACCCCTGCACCTGGTTCCACGTCACCTGCGACCGCGACAACCGCGTCACGCGCCTGTGAGCTCCGGCCTCTCCCTCCCTCCCTCCCTCACGCGCTCTCGCGCGCCGCACTTCCGTTTCGAGTTGGGGGGCGTGGTCTGTGGGGTGGGGAGTTGTATCGCGAGGCCCGTGTGTTTGGTCCAACAGTCGATCCCTTGCAGCTGTGCTGATCTAGGATACTAGTACTGTAGTTCGTTAGTGTGATGAGAAACTGGTCTTAGATGCAGACCTTTTACTGGATGTCATACTGTGGCTTGGGTTAGAGTTCTGTAGGAGTTAGATTTTATAAGAGTTTCGGTATGGAACCGATTGATTTTGCGTGATATAGCCTAAGGCAATTACGATTTTGATACCTAGTCAGTCCCTTTGATTATTGGACTGATGATTCGATGAATGGGAACAGTCTTCAACTACATTTAAACAGTACATAATCAGATAGGGGATAGGTCTCTTTTAAAGAGAATGCTATTAGGTTGGTTGGGGGTGGTGTTGAGGTCTTAAGGAAGGCTGGATTTGGTTGGAGGAGTTTGATGGAAAGGAGTGATAAGGTCCAAACTCCAAATGCTAGCAATATTTTATAGCTTTCATTTCTTACCAAGTGCCTTCTGAGATTTCGGATGGATCGTGGCATGCCTATTTTTTTTCACAATTTCTTATGTCTGTCATTTGTGTTTCAAACCTCCAGATACTTGTCAGTTTTCAGAGTTTACCTCTGGCGTCAATTGATCTTTTTAAAGCCTTTCAATGCCACACAAGTTGAGGTAGGCTGGAGTTGAAACACAAACTTGGGTTTCATCTCTATTTGAGTGGCTAGGTTTTCCGTTGGCTCGCCAAGCCAAACAACTTTTTAGGAGAAAGGGACCATTCCTCCTCTTTTACCTGGGCTCGGGACCTGCTATGTTGAGATAACATTTGCAGAGTTCTCCGTCGTCAATTGATAAAGTAAAAAACAATCCAGTTTATTAATCTTTTTCTCTGCGATTGAAACCTATGGGTAACTTCTTGTATTGAATATGAAGTTGAAATTATTTCACAATAATATCTGTCTTATCATTTTATCGGAATACCTCCCTTCTAACAGAGATCTTGGTAATTTGAATTTATCTGGTCATCTGGTTCCTGAGCTTGGAAAGTTGGATCATCTGCAATATCTGTAAGCTTTTCTTGCCCATGCATGTGGTTTGGTTCATTTTGCTAGCTGTTCTCAATGGGAAGTTGATAGTTACATATATTATGTTCTACTCTAGTGACACATAGTTTAGTGATTGAAGAAGATAGAATGACATTTCCTGTACTTGCCATTGCACTCCTAAAACATCTTCTTGATACTGTGGCATTGAGTTACACTGGTGTGCCTATTCTAAGGTTGAACATTTATATATGATCCATTTTCTGTTATCTTGAAGGTATCTGTCAAGTTCGATTCTCTTACAGTTTATGATATATGGGAGTGGTGCATTTGAAGTTTTGTTTAGTTTAATGTGCAATTATTAATTATATACTTAATTCATTTTAATGCAATTTAGTAGTATTGACCATCAGCATTGGAACAGGGAGCTTTACAAAAATAATATTCAAGGAACAATCCCATCGGAGCTCGGTAATTTGAAGAATCTTATAAGCTTGGACTTGTACAAGAACAACATTTCAGGGACTATACCTCCAACACTTGGGAAATTAAAGTCCCTAGTATTCTTGTAAGTTTATGTTCTTCTGCTACCTTTGTAAAGTAGTTCTCACATATTAGCAATTGATTTCATTCTGTAGATCAACATTCTGTGTTCAAATGGTATTAGGTTGTGCTGGGCTATGCCATTTGTATTTAGAAATATAACACGCAGTTGCATGCTTCATCCACTACAAGGCCTGTAATTTTAACAATCTTGCTTCAAAACTATTATGTCGATATCATATAGGTTTAATGATCTTTACCCTTATTTATCTTTGCTGCCTTTTCATCATTTGAGAGCAAACACCTACACTATTTATTCTTTTGTTATATACTTATATTGATATATCTTAATCTCTACCTTCAGCTTGTTTGATTTTTCTGGTGGTTTGCCGACTTCTGCACCTTTTCCACATCATTCTATCTTACTAACACATGATTATTCTCTCGAAGGCGCCTCAATGGCAATCGCTTGACTGGGCCAATTCCAAGGGAACTTACTGGAATATCTAGTCTCAAAGTTGTGTAAGTGCAATTCAACCACTGATGCTGAGCATTTAGCCATTTACTTTGCTCCAATATAATCTTCCATATAACAAATTTTCTCCCCCTTGTTTTTCAGTGATGTTTCAAGTAATGATCTTTGTGGAACAATTCCCACGTCAGGACCATTTGAGCACATTCCCCTGAGCAAGTAAGTTTGATTTCCTTTGTAATATATTATGGTTCTTTCAGCAGTATTCAAGTTATACTTATTTTGCATTGAAGTTTCAAAATTATTAAAAGCTTGAGTACCCCTAAAAAATCTGGCATTGGTTTGTATAGTTTCTTAACCAATACTTCCAAAGGTAAATTAAATTAGGCCTTTCATGATTTGAGCCACCAATATGAGGATCCTATCGTAGGCATTTCATGCCTGTAAGATTTCTTCCTATTCCCTGCCATCTCAGCATCATTATTTGTATTTCTTTGTGTTTTACGTTCGTTTGTATACATATGCAATGTTTCCTTGATTGCAAGTTAATAGATAAACTTTGTTGCAAAAACTCTTGAGGAATTTCCACTCATACTCATGAGTGTTTTCAGGAGGCCCTTGCAATTTTTTGATGAATACTTCAGTATTTGGTCCATTACTCTGATACTTACTAATTATATCGATTCGGAGGAATATGATGTTGTCATTCTGAAACGGCACATGTGAGATGCATTATTGTTTAGTTGGGTGCTTCTAGGAATAACTAGCGAAATACCCATGTGTTGTGATGATAAATATATTACAAAAAACTTGAAATGCTGTATATTTCTCTTGGAAAAAGCATATAATTTTCATGGATAAAGGCACATGGGTAGAATGTCGACAAGTTTGTCTTTGGATATTTTTTCTGCTAATATGAACAATGATACTTCATAATAGAATTACCGAAAAGGTGAAAAGTCAGTACCCTTTTTGTTTCTCTTCCTTTTTTTTTGTTTCTGTTGCATTCTGTTTTTTGTTTCTCCTTTCTAGTTATTACCACCAGTGGCTTAGTGTTCTGTTTTGTTGATCTCTATTTTGGGTACAAGTACCAACAAGTTGACATATGTTCTGATTACGTGCAGCTTTGAGAAGAACCCACGCTTGGAAGGTCCAGAACTACAGGGCCTGGCTGTATATGATACCAACTGCTAGATGGCAACATGAAGAAAAGAAGGGGTAGAAAGTAACGGGCGTACAATGTTACTGAAAACTGTGTGATATAGATTATGTTAGGTTTGAACCTACCACTTGGTAATCCTCCATGCATAGCTCTTGTTTGTGCTTGCTTGTCGGCAAGAAAGCTGTATGCTGTATCAGAATGCATGCTTTCTTCCTGTGAAAGTAAGCTTGGAACTGCTTATGCCATTAATCAAATGTTATTGTCATCATCCGTAGTTTGCAGTTTCCGCACTCGTCCTTCTGTCAAGTTTGACCAAACTAAAATTATGAGTTCTCGTGTACTGATTATATCCTTTGCTAATGGTGGCACACTAATGCCGTATGGTCTCCAACTGGAATTGTTTTTCAGTTTTGCAGTGAACGAAATCTTACGGCTGCAGTTTGGTTTTGGAACTTGGAAGACCGTCGTATGGCAAGATGCATTTGTTCAAAACTTTGCCACGATTGCTGTAATCGCCTTCAGGGTAGAGATGTAAGATCGACAAACCTTGTAAATTTGATGATACCGTTGCTTGGACGGGTTTACTGTGAGTTAGACACCATCCTGGTGTTGGTTTGATACTTTGACCGCGGAGTAAAAGTTGCAAACATGCTTCGAAACTTTCTAGTTTGAAATTATGTTGGTTTTCTGAGATTACCGACTACCGGTGAAATCTGGAAACCAGTGGATTATCTGTTTTATTATATAATTGATGAGTTGATTCATCTACCATCGGCTATATATCAGCCATTCATCATTCGTATGTTAATCTGAGTCATTCATCACTCATCATCAATCAATAATAATTAATAATAATCTCCTCAGATCCTCTAACTAATCCTCTGATTTCTCTATATCGTTGAATCTCCTTCCACAGTCCAGCCCCGGTGCTGCCTCGCCTCGCCCCCAGCCCCTCGGTGTCGCCCTCGTGGACTCCCGTACCCTCCTCCCCCTCGGCGCATCTAGGGTTTTGCCGCCGCTGCCGCTTCTTCCCCGCCTCAACGATGGTACCTATCATCCTCGCCCTCGCCCTCGCCTGTAACGAATACTGACATGGACCCCCGAGTGCAGCACCGGGTCATGGGCTAGGCGCTCGAGTAGATCGCCGTCGCGCTCTCCACCACACCCTCCTCCGCCTGGCTCTCCTGGGTCATGAGGACTACCAAATAGGCGCCGACGTCAAGCCGCTGGACCACAAGACGGTCGCCAGCATCGTGCGCTATGGCCTCGCCACCGAATCATTGATCCATCAGGCCACCGGCGACTCCCTCGTGTACATCCATCTCTACCCGTTTGACGGCCTCCAGAACTACAAATCTGATCGCAAATTTGATATTTTTACTCTAAGAAGCAAATGGAACGTGTACGATACAAATCTGCAGGGCTTCAGCCTGGGACAGAGTACTTCTACCAATGCGGTGACCCGGCAATCCCAATGGCGATGATGCTCCTCGTCGGCGACGTCACCTACGCCAACCTGTACCTGACCAACTGGGACAGAGTACGTCTACTCCTGCTCGTTCGCCAAATCAATGCCCATCCATGAGACCTATCAGCCGCGATGGGATTACTGGGGGAGGTAGTGATCTCTGATCACTAACCCAAAAAATGGATTTTTTCTGAAACCCCGAACATTTACCAATTGTTCATAATTCTTGATTTGGGAATTGGTCTCACTGAAGGTACATGGAGCCGGTGACATTGACTATTCCGATGATGGTAGTTGAAGATAACCACGAGATCGTGCTACAGATCTTCAACAAGACGTTCGCGTCTTACAGATCGAGATTTGCATTCCCATCGACAGAAAGCGGATCATTCTCTCCATTCTACTATTCTTTTGACGCCGGTGGCATCCATTTCATCATGCTTGCAGCATATGCTGACTATAATATCAGGTGCACATTCAGTTCAGCTTCAGCAGCTAAATATTCCACTATACAATCACCAATCACTTCATGCAATGACCTAGATTTTTTTAAAGATGGAATATTACATAGTAGTTCGGGTGAATTAAGTCAGTCCATCAGAGTAAATATTCCACCATTTATAAGCTTGAGTGGCATAATTCAGATGAATTCAGTTAGGACCATGTTACACCGACCACTGTGTGTTTGATCACTGAAGCTCTGAAAGGAAGGTGAATCTTGAATGTTTGTGACCTAAACCTTCATCCTACAAAAATAATTTCAGGTGAGCAGTACGAATGGCTAGAGAAAGACTTGGCAAAGGTGGACAGGTCGGTGACCCCCTGGTTGATAGGCAGATGGCATGCGCCCTGGTACACCACCTACAAAGCTCACTACAGGGTCGTAGCGTGCAAGTGAGTGGCCATGGAGGAGCTCCTCTGACGACGGTGACTCGACTAAGCATATATCCTGAAATTTTGCTGCAGCTTCTCTGAGAAACATGTTTTTACTTTTTTAGAACTACTGTTTATTGTTCCTTACCAGCACCTACAATATTGTTTTGCACTGTAGATTTGTATGTTCCTCACTCACCTTTTTTATTTCCTGGGTTATCACAAATATATATTTACCATAGGCTCATAGGATAATAGTGATATGCACCAAATATCAGTAGCGTATAAGCTATTATTGTCATTCTGTTGTGGACCTTTTATTCACGTGCAATGCCCACCTCATAACCCCTATTCTCTGTTTGTATTTTGTTCTACAGGGATATTTATAAACTTGATAACCTTTTTACTGATACTTACTTTCTATCTCATTTTGACAGTTTGATTTCTTTTGATCAGCTAATCTAATCTACTAATCTATAATTTAATTCTCTTATTTCTCTCATCTAATCTTCTCCGCTAATCTCGCCGAATCTACTAATCTATTAAATGATTGGCAGGTGCTAATAAGAATTGAAAATTTTCATCCTTTAGTCTGTCATTTTTAGCTTCCGTTCGTCGTTCACCCGTTCTTTTGGGAAATGAGGAGCAGTTGAGCCTAGTGTAAATACAATGATACAGTCTGCCATCAAGTATCTTTTTCCTTTATTGCCCTCTGTCTCTTTGTTCAGAACTTGCTAATTTTTGTTTTTCTCTTAACATAATAATGTGCAAAAGCATGCATCATTATTCAAGTTGCACCAAGTTGATTCAGTTATTTATTTCTGTTATGGTTCACAATTTGCTTCGACATGAGAACTCAGAGAGTCACAACAGTTTATTACTTGAAGAATCCCTCTAATTGTGCGTGCCTATGTATTTTCCTGTGTATATATGCTTTATGTCTATGTGCATGATTGTGCCCTGTGTATGTTCCGTTAATTCTTCTAAGTGTTTTTATCTTACCATTTATCCGTTTTTTCAGTCATACTCATCAAGAGAATGTCATCACCTCTATGGAAAATGTGATGAAGTTTGTAATTGATGAGAGTGAAGATGTCCAACAAGATATGCCATCCTGTCTGCTTCAAGATCTAGCATCTTATCTTCTGAAGAACGTTAAGAAGGAAGAAAAAGTAATTCCCATTCATTTACATTTTCTGTATTACCAATATAGCCCTTATCATCTTCACTAAATTTTCAAATTGGCTATGTAGGAAACACCCCCAGCATCTTTTGAGCTTGTAGAGAAGGTAATTGGTATGTGTCATGAAAAGTTAAAGCCGATGTTTATTCTGTTACTTCAGGATACTCCCTTAGATGAGTACAGCAAAGTTGTTACATCATTGTTCCAAGATGCTTTATATTCTGGAGTAGCTGACAACTCTGATGCTCCTGGAAAGGATACGGTCAGTTAAACTACTAACAAACCATAACATCTATTTGAATGTATAATTAAGTTTGCCCAACTTAGAGTTATTTTTTTGCATTTTCAATGTATCTATATATGTGTTTAAATGGGCAAGGCTGCCCATGTTCATGTCTTTTTTATTAAAGGTGGCCAACCTTTGGCACAATTTCTTCATCTTACATATTGAGTTTAACTACTTGCTACTAAAAATTGTTAGATTTTGTTACTCCCTAGAGGTAGTAGAACATGTTTCTGCTATCTAGACACCATTAGGATAGCAACATGAGACATAAAACTGTTTTGACATACATTTCTTTGTGATCAACTGTATTTATTCTTAAATCTCAATCTAACTGTTTTGATATGCATTTCTTCGTCATTCTTTCTAGGATAACACATGTGTTAATTTATAATATCAGGATGTCCTTCAAAGGGAATACATCTAGAAAGTTCATGATTTGAACCTGGAATTGTGTCTCGGTGCTCGAGAGTTATGTTGACTGAAAGAAATATCAACGGTGAAATTTCAAGCAGTGGCTATGGAATTAACTGATTTCCTTAGCGTTATTAAAAGATACGATGGACGTTGAGAATATCTAAATATGTTAGATAGTATGTTACATGTTTTGGTTTCTGGTAGTGTTGATAACATGGTCCATACCCTAGTGCTGCCAATTGTGTGATCTATAATTGTCTCTCAATATGATGTTATACTGGACAACATTATTGTTCTGATATATTAATAGTTTATTTTAGCCAAGCTGACCACTAAAGCTTACTATGCAGGTTGCTGATAGAAAATCATCTTATAAGACTGTTTCAGATGAGTCACCGCAGGTACGCTGCTACTGATATTCAATCTAGAGTTCTTGAAACTAAGATAGATATTACAACAAACATACCATTTTTCTCAGGAATCTTCAAAGCTTGAATAGGAGGCTGAAGCCTGACCTCGTGAGCACCATCAGCCAGCGCGACAAGCTGTTCTAGCATACTGAACTTTTTTTGAAGTATTATATCTCTAGCTTAGCTTCTAAACCTTGCCAATTATTTAGTTACTAGGTTATTGTCTCTATGCATGGCTGATTATTCTTATCATTGATTTTTGTCCGTATGGTGGCAGCATGGAATTGAAGAGGTGTACATGCAGGCAGAAGTGTAAACATCATCCTCCCTTCTCGCCCTAACCGAAAAAATCTTAACTTATTGTCGTTGTCTTTTACATCATCAATTCATGATAAAACTCCCCTACATCTGCTAATGAGTTTTGTGCCATTAGGCGGTGACAACATGCACCACCATGCTGTTTAGGTGTCACTAAATACTACATTATTCAACATTTTAACTATACTTCACTGATAACTATTAGCAGAGGGACAATGCTGTGTTTCTGCATGACTGCGTTTGTTTCCATCAGAATGGCAGAAATAGGGGATTAAGGGTGACGGTCCTGATGGAATTGTGCCCAAGAAAATTCTAGGGAAACCGGAAGTTCTGAGTTCTGGAGCATCCGGAAGTTCTGATAGAACCAGAAGTTCTGGGCCAGCCCCAGTATTTGATTTTTTGGACGAACTGAAAGTTTCGGCTGTAGCCGGAAGTTCCGGGTCGAGAATTAATTCGATACAGAAGGTCATTTTCGAAAGTTCTGGCTGTAGCCGAAAGTTCCGAGATCCAGAAGTTCCGGCTATAGTCGGAAGTTCCAGGCCAGGTGAACAAATTAGATCTGTTGGGCTTTAATACAGATTAAAGGCCCACGATGGGGTACTATATAAAGAGAGGTAGGGCAAGCACGAAAAGACTGCTGGTTGTTGCTGCTATTGCTCCTGGTTGCGAGCCCTATCTAAATCCTAATGCACTTTACATATAAAGCGTTTGACGTCTGATAAGCTTACTCCCAAATCTGATAAATGCTTCTTTGTGGGGTTTCCTAGAGAAACCAAAGAATATTACTTCTATAACCGGGAAGAGGGCAAAGTGTTTGTCGCCCAGAATATTGCAGAGCCTGTTGTCGAGACACCAGCCCCACGTCGGTCGGAGAGGTTGAGTCGTGCGCCCGAGCGATTAGCATTTTTGACCACTAGGCAGCGCGACATATTATTGTTGGACAATAATGAACCTAATACCTATTCGGAAGCGGTGATGGGACCAGACTCTGAGAAATGGCTTGAGCCATAAGATCCGAGTTAGAATCCATGCGAGAGAACCAAGTTTGGAACTTGGTCGATCCACCTGATGGTGTAAAAACTATCGAGTGAAATGGATTTTTAAGAAAAAGATAGACGTTGATGGAAATGTTCACATCTATAAAGCACGATTGGTGACGAAAGGTTTCAGGAAGATTCAAGGTGTTGATTATGATGAAACGTTTTCGCTCGTCGCTATGCTAAAGTCTATCCGAATCGTCCTAGCAATTGTCGTATTTTATGACTATGAGATATGGCAAATGGATGTCAAGACGACTTTACTTAATGGAAACCTAAGTGAGGATGTGTACATGACACAGCCTGAAAGTCTTGATGATCCAGAGAGTGCTGGGAAAGTTTGCAAGCTGCAAAGGTCCATTTATGGGCTGAAGCAGGCTTCTCAGAGTTGGAACTTTCATTTTAATGAGGTAGTCAAAGGGTTTGGCTTCATCAAGATCGAAGAAGAGCCTTGTGTTTACAAGAAGGCTAGTGGGAACTCACTTGTGTTTCTGGTCTTATACGTAGATGATATATTGTTGATCGGAAATGATATTCCTATGCTAGATGCTGTTAAGTCTTCGTTGAGAAAAAGTTTCTCAATGAAAGATTTTGGAGAGGCATCATACATCTTGGGCATAAAGATCTATAGAGATAGATCGAGAAGGTTAATTGGATTAAGCCAAAGCATGTACATTGACAAGGTATTGAAACGGTTTAATATGTAGAATTCCAAGAAATGTTTCCTGCCAATGTCACATGGCATTTCTCTCAGCAAGAATCAGTGTCCTTCGACACCTAATGAGCTAGAGAAGATGAGTGCGATCCCATATTACTCCACAATCGGATCTATCATGTATACCATGTTTTGTACGCGTCCAGATGTTTCTTATGCTCTAAGTGTTACGAGCAGATACCAGTCAAACCCGGATGAAAGTTACTAGGCGATAGTAAAGAGTATCATTAAGTACTTAAGAAGAACTGAGGATATGTTCCTGGTCTATGGAGGTGAGGAGGAACTCGTTGTAAATGGTTACACCGATGCTAGCTTTCAAACCGACAAGGACGATTCGCGGTCGCAGTCTGGATTTGTGTTCTGCCTCAATAGAGACGCAGTGAGTTGGAAGTGTTCCAAGCAAGAAACGATTGCAGATTCAACAACAGAGGCCGAATATATTGCGGCTTCGGAAGCTGTGAAGGAGGCAATTTGGATCAGAAAGTTTGTTTCTGAGCTGAGTGTTGTCCCTAGTGCGTCCAGTTCAGTGGACCTCTATTGTGATAATAGTGGTGCCATTGCGTAAGCCAAAGAGCTAAGGTCGCATCAGAAGTCCAAGTACATACTACGGCGCTATCACTTAATCTGTGAGATTATAGATAGATGTGATGTGAAGATATGCAAGGTACACATGGATTTGAACATAGCCGATCCGTTGACGAAGCCTCTCTCACAGCCCAGTCATGAGGCGCACTTGAGCTCTATGGGTATTAGATACTTGCGTGAGTGAGTCCAGTGTATGTGAGAGAAAGAGTCTTGTCTATGCTAGTGTATATTTGGATAATTGGTTATCTTGTTCCTTGAATAAATGTCTTTAACATTGATCAGCAAGTTGATGACTTATTTGTGAGACTCTTTGTGTTATGATGTTGTTCTAAACGATCCCTAATCTCATATCGTCATGTGGGACAGTGATGATTTATAGATTAACACATCTGCCTTATTGATGATCATGTTTCACAGATCATAGACATAGAGATGTCAAATCAGTGATGTTGACTCATGTTGGTGAACGTGGAGTTGGATAGATCTACCTTGAGATACTGCTGGGATTGTTATTTTATAAGTATCATCAGTTGTCATCTCAAATGGTGTACCTGCAGAATCCTTAGACCTGAGATCGTCATTGATTCTAGAATGTGTAGTAGCACACTTAGGGCTTCCAAACGCTATTTCGTAACAGGGTAGTTATAAATATTGCTTTCGGGTGTATCACGAAACATGTCGTGGGATGTGAGGGGTCAAGATGGAATTTACCCCTCCTAAATAATGAGAGAGGTGTTTCTGGGTCTGTCGAGGTAGTCGGATTGAAAAGTGCATGGCCATGCCACTATGATCAAATAGTTGATCATGATTGAATCCACTACTTGATCGAGTGAAGTGTCAAGCTATCAACAAGGGTGGCACGAATCTTGCCTTGAGCTTGACTGATATCATGTGGTAAAGGGATTGGTGCGTGAGTATATCAAGGTTTAGAAAGTATAATTTTGACTTTATATGCATTCGGGGGTCAATATGTGCTGCTAGGTACCGTTATTGATCGGCGATCCGAAAATGGTTTCCGGGTAGCGGTCGTTTGCGTATGAACCTATCTGGTCGCACGCTTAATGGGATGAAATTCAAATCTTGTAAAGAATTGGTTCTTGTGCAAGTGGGAGATTGATGGAATTGTGCCTAAGAAAATTCTGGGAGAACCGAAAGTTCTGGCTGTAACCTGAAGTTCTGGGTTCTAGAGCATCCAGAAGTTCTAGTAGGACCAAAAGTTCCGGGCCAGCCCCAGTATTTGATTTTCTGGACGAACCAGAAGTTTCGGCTGTGGCCGGAAGTTCTGGGTCGAGAATTGATTCGATACAGAAGGACATTTTCGGAAGTTCCGACTGTAGCTGGAAGTTCTGGGCCAGACGAACAGATTAGATCTGTTGGGCTTTAATACAGATTAAAGGTCCACGATGGGGTACTATATAAATAGAGGTGGGGCATGCACGAAAAGGCTGCTGGTTGTTGCTGCTATTGCTCCTGGTTGCGAGCCCTAGCCGCCACCTCTCTTCTCTCCTCGATTGCAAGGGTTGTGATCGATCTCCCTAGATCTCGCGAGTGGTGCTAGCATGCCGGCGCGAGGTGATCCTGTCCCCAGACGTGTGGATACCGTAGAGGCACTACTCCAATAGTGGTGTTCGTCTTCTTCCCGTGGAGATCGTCAGATTGTAGGATCACGTCGTCTTCATCGCTGGATCGTCGACGAACGAACGGAGCCGGGAGGAGCAGCTTGAGGACGCGCTTCATCGACTCTACTTCCGCTGCCTGAGCGCGTCTCGAGGCTCAAGGTAACGATCTATGATCCCATTGCACGCATGGTTCATAGTCTAACGGGGTAATTTTTTAAAATTAAGCACTAGTGTAGCCTCCCCTTAACTCAACAGGTCCTTGTTAGAGAAAAAGTGTTAGCCTATGAAACATAGTATAACTAACTTATTAATTTTATTCTGCAGTGGTTAATTTGAGAAAACATCCTTGGTTTTTGACACATAACATAACGAGCAGACTTGGATTTAGGTGGTTTAACAGCTAAAGCAAAGGAAATACCAGTATCTGCGTGCAAAGGCTTCTTTGATCAAAGAGATCACCACAACAACGGAAAGAAGCATCTGCTCGGTTGCCCGGGAAACATGACACATATATATCTGATTCTTTTCGGGGTTAGCTTCATTAGAATCTCTGGCTCTCAATTTAACATCTCTAAAAAAGGAAAGAAATATTGATCCCTCTGTAAATATGTTATAAAACTTTATATATTTACCAATCTTTACATTACTCGTTTTCTGTGCGGCAAACTCAAATTAGGCTTGTAATACGATTACATTTGTTGTTATTACTTATTACAAGAAAGAACAAGTAAAAATGCATCATGTTTTTTAGTTAAATGATTCAATCTGAATCATTTTTCCTTCATAATATTTTGCATGCTGTATCAGGAATATATATTGCACATGACAGACTCTTTGATTCGTCGTCAATTTCTTTTGACGTGAATCTTAATTCCTTTGATTCGTCGTCGATTTCTTTTGACATGAATCTTAATTTATTGTATTATTCGCTTCGTGTTTAAGATATTTATTGTCTTTTAATTTTTACCGTAGCGTTAGTACGAACACACTACTAGTTGGATATAATTGAAAAAAGTTTATTTCAACCGGTCATCTACGGTTAGTGTGTAACCGCCGAGCATGAACCATTGGGTGATGTCAGCGTATGGAGAAGATGCCACATAGGATTTTTGTTTCGTAAACTAAGGGCTTATTCTGAATTCTCTCTAAGAGTGATTGTGTTAAATCAAATTCATCTGTAAAATTGATTATATAAATGATTAGATTCTAATTCACGTAAAGTGGCTTGAAATAATCATTAAAACATCATCATTTTTAGTAACACTATATATATAATGATCTGTATTATATGATTTGAAATTACATGAACATCAGTGTTCTAAAAATTAGAACTTGGTTGCTGCCGTGATTCAGGGCTCGACGTCGTCGCCGCCTAGGTGGTCAACCACAGCCAGATCTGCCGTTGGGCTCGCCCCCAACAGCTAGATCTATCGTTGAGCTCGTCGCTCGTCGCCCGTCTGCCACTGCACTCACCGCCCGTCTACCACTGCGCTCACTGCCCGTTGCCCGTCTGCTATTGTGCTTGCCGCTCGTCCGCCGCTAGCCGCCCATCCACCGCTCGTTCGCCGCGCCAGTCAGCCGTCCGTCATGCCTGTCTTCCCCACCGCTCACCATCAGATTGCCTGGGCTATTGCTCATTTGCTTGTATAGTTGTATTTGTACATGTACTACCAGTCAATACGGCTTGACTATAGTACGACAGGCACCGACAGGCACCGAAAAATTCCAAATTGTATTCTTCATGATGATGTGCTAAAACATGAGTTTTGATCATTGTTTTTGTTAAATATGTACACGCTAGGCGCCAGTGAGCATTCAACTAGAGCCTTCTTGAACGGATGAATATAAATAAATAAATAATATGAATTATTAATAATATTACTTATATTAAATTTTGTGCTAGTATATTTTAATCATGTATAAATATTTTACTGAACTTTAATTAGTATTTTCAATTTTCATTAATTGAATATCATGAGAAGTCAGATTTTACCTAATTCTCTCATGCATAAAAAAGGAGAATTATTCTCCTAAATCTGGACGATTCTCTTTAGATGGATTTAGTTAAGCCGTAAATTCTGAAAAAGCTATTGTGAGATATAAAAAAGTTACTCCAAGCTGGAAAAACATGCCTAACTTGCCCGACTGGTGTCATAACACAATAATTCCATTTATTTTTAGAGGAAATAATGAGGTGAAACGTGAACCGACAGTTTTTGGCCATAGTTGTTTTGCCTGCTTATCGTGTAAAGGAAGCCACCAAAATACATAGGCTCTCAAGGTTAATTCTGGCATAATGCTTTGCTTGATAACCGCGAGATGCAAGACAACAAGATTTCAGGATAGACGTATGGGCAGCATGTTAAGAAAGCGAAAGACATCGACTGACCTCTTCAATTCTCAAATGTTGATTCTGGTTACCCAAAATTTTGTGAAACGTATAGAGATACAACAGTAGCAAAAGGTGGCATCCAACGTGGACCCACAAATAAAATTAAGTAAATGCTATGACGAGGGAAGGGGCGAGGTTGTCACGGGGCACTGTTACATGTAAGTGCATTAGGATTCAATAAAAGCTCTTCAAGCACTAGCCTTGGTTTGCTTTAGGATCTACCGGTAGTGCTTCATACATTCTCAATGATTCCATTTTTAGTCATTCGTATCATCTGAAGATCAAATAATGAGGGTAAGTGGAGATCCATAGGTCAGCAGGTAAGTAAGAGCAAAAAGAGGGTAGATTTCACCTCACCGCTTCCGCTGTGCTCGCCACTTATAAACAGGCTGTGATGTTTGATTTTCAATCTCATCTTCACGGAGTTTTCTTTTGCGTCCAGGTTTCTGCCACCATAGCAGATAAGTCAGTCAGTAACAGATCAGCTCAACAATATATTTCTAAATAGAAGAAACAGAATATCCAGTATATCCGATCACTTGCTAAAAATACTCAGAAGCTAGTATACAGAATTTAAATTCAGGCCATTTTATGCTTATATTGCCGCTGCTGAACTATGAACATGTTGAACTGACTAGGCTTAATTCATAATATTTTCACTTGCGAACATAAAAATTCATGAATTTTGTTTAGGACAATGTAAAACTGCATAAATTGATCATCTACCAAGGTTCCACCTGAAAATGAGCAAGTTCCATCCAAAAGCTGGATGCAAATGGATACTAGCCATCTAGATTCTAGCATCATCGCATCAACCATTCAAGCCGGTCTGTTATTAGTCCTTCTCATTATTGTACAACTTCTTTAAATCACCAAAGATGCATACTTACTCCTAGGCTTAATTGCATAGATCCCATACCTTCAACTCTTTTTGCAAGGCCATTTCTGCATACAGTTTATCAAGCTTTTGAACCCTCTGTTTCCTCTCCTCCAACTCCCTGTAGGAAGAAGCTGTTTTCCTGGAAAGGATACGATTGCAGCATAAGTTTATCATGAAGCAGTCAACATGGTTCTTACGGCGGTAAGGCGAGGCGAGGTGACCTACCCCCTTCCAGACGCCTAGGCGAGTTAGGTGCGCGGTGAGGCGACACCATACACTCACTGCGAGGCAATGCCATACACTTGTCTTTAGAAGGGGGTAGGTCATTTAAAGTATTAGGACATGTAATCCATGACGCTATGCTAACTTGCTAAGAAATAGAAAGTTACTAAACGAGAAAAGCATCTGAGTTCCCTCTTTAAAAGGCAGATTAGGTGCTACAAATCTGTGCTGCATTGCTGACATAAGAACTAGCCATGCTATGAGAACTTACAAAATAAGGTGCTGCCTAAAACAAAACAAGCAGCTAGCTGAGCGGACTGGCTGTGTTGTTCTACGGACCTGGCGGACTGCTGGAAGGAGGGAACCGGCTGGAGTTGCAGACTTGCAGGACCAAAGCAGATCTATCGCGTGCCGCACTGCCGGCCGCCAGGATCCGTCGCAGTGTCGCGTGCCGCCGCCGGCCGCCCTCTCCCTCACTCCTGTTCTGTGAGCTGTGTGTGAATCGGGATGGGATCCCTTTCTCTTTTCCTCTGTTTCCAGATTCCCTCAGCCGCCCGCGCGCAGA
>KE371629.1:39704-56803 GCA_000418225.1 Zizania latifolia | reverse complement strand
CAGTGTTTAAAAAAGCGTCCGCCTAGGCCGCCTAGGCGCTGAGCGCCACCCCACCGCTCCGCCTTTGCCCTGCGCGATGGGATTAGGCGGGATTCCGCCTAGGCGGTGCTAGGCGTCCCGGGCGGCGCTTAAGCGGCGATGCAGCGGCGCGGGCTAGGCGCGCCGAGGGCGAACCAGCGCGTGGCCCGGTGAAGAGGGGTTGAGGAGGAGGCGGCAGCTGTGGGGGAAGAGAAGGTGGCAGCGAGCCAGAGCGCGGCGCGGTGAAGAGGGGAAGAGGAGGAGGTGGCGGCTGGGAGGAACAGGGACTTCTGGAGCTAGGGTTAGGGATATATATGGCCAAACGGGCCGGCACGGCCGGCTCGGCACGAGGCCCGGTTAGGCATGGCCCGTTAGGCACGACTGGCCTAGCGGGCCGTACTGTGTCGGCCCACGTGCTATGTCTCTGGCCCAGGCACGGCCTAACGGCCTTCTGTGCCATACCGGGCCGGCACGGCCCATTAGCGGTCTACCGGGCCGGCGCCGGCCTGTCAACCCGGAAAAAAACGATTTTTTTTTTCTGATTTTTCTTAAAAAATTTCGCAATTTTTTTACATTTCTTCTATTACTTTCAAACTGCTCTTTTCAACACAACGATAGTAGCGCTGGCGCAGTGCGCAACGGTCCGAGAAGGTAGCATGGTGCTCGCTGACGCGCACGTAAGGGCTACTGGGCCAGGCGCTAGTACTGTGCTTATGTGCTGGTGCGAGACGTGCATCACAACTCACAAGCCTCGTTCTGCGTGGCAACAGGGAAAAGCTATCTCTGTGTCTCCAACAGGCAGGAAGCAAGTTCTATTGATTAAAGGTCGTGGGACCCCTACCGCAGCATGTAGCCACTCAACAGAAGCCACGCAGGCACGCAGCCAGCAGTGAGTAGCACGCGCGCGGGACTGGCGCCTAGGCGTGCGGGGCTAAGCGGGAATGGAATTTTTCGGTGTTGACGTGGGCGGGAAAATACGGACCTGCTAGGCCGTGTCGTGTCGAGCCGTGCCGCGGGTCGATTCGTGCCAGCCTGCTACGTAAACAGGCCGTACCGTGTCGGCCCGATGTGTCAAGGTCTTGGTCCAGACAGGGTCTAGCCAAACAGGCGTATGGCCCATAAACAACCGTGTCATGTTGTGAACAATACATACGTGTCTGAGCTTTTACGAATTGCTCGTCTCGCTAATCTCGCTGCTGCAGCCAACTGATACTTGTTTTTCTTTCCGATTTAAAATATAATCATAGAATTATAGATTTAATTACAATAATATAATATTATGATCAGATAATAAATCAGATAAATAGTTTAGAAAAAAACAATTTCAATATTTATAAACACAAAAGTTAACCTAACCAACCACATCATGTCATCCAAGCTCAAATCACTTCCGGCCAATTTTTTAACTCTTCATCTATCATATGGAAGGAATATTCTCCTATCCTCTAACCACAAACAATGAGAAACAAAACACTACCTTACAACCAATGGTTAAAACTGTCTTCAGAAAATAACAGCGTTCAATTTACAACACTTCTATTCCAGCCCATCCAGTTGACATGATCACACGAGGTTGCAGGAGTTACGGATTCAGAGGAGTCTGGGTAGACCAGTGGTTAACCTGCTGTTTGACTCCCCGGGGTACAGGCTTACCGCTGTCTGCGCTTGGATATGTTCACACTTCACAGGTCACAAACTCACGATCCTGCAGCATGCCATGTTTCAGGCGCCGGCAATGCCGGGGTTTCAGCAGCTCGGACAGCATGAGCACCGATTGTGAAGACACCCTCATACTGCTTTCGGCTGGACCTGTTCGAAGTCAAACACCTCGAACATCAATCGCCTTACATCCGGTTTGCCATAGACGCAGTATGCAAGGCCGTGTATCGCTTGCTGGACAGAAGTAGTGGAAGGATTTCTCAGCCGGCGGTTGTGCTCAAATCTGTCTTGCACTGACTCCCCGTAAACAATGTAGTGGTGCAGGTGCTTGTCCCGCAGGTATCGTCCACAGTATTTGTTCATCAGCAACCTCCGATGCTTCTCTGCCAACCACCTACCTGGAGCATCGAGATGCTTCATGAGCAGCCTCTCTGCCATCACTAGATCCTGGCCACAGAGGAGATTGGATTTTGAGGGTGATTCTTGGCCCAATGGACAGTGGCTAGATGCTGAAAACTTCTTAAAGAGGAGGGTAGGACAAACCTGAATTTTCTGTCCGACATATTCCAGGCGCTCAAAACAAAATCTTGGATGATCAAACTTATGCTTTGAGGGATGCAAGAAGCACAGCTGCAGGAAAAGAAGGCATCATGATGGTTCCGACATTATAATTTGTGTGAGAGCTTGACAATGCAATCTACATCTAGATACGATAAACAACCAACAGAGCTTATTTGCCAAGCGAAACCAGGCTGAATCAAGTAATTTTGTTTCCCTTCAAAACATGACAGTAATTGAAGTGATATGTCAGTGATCTCTTTTCCATATGACAACAGGTTTCCCCACACACTTGAACACATCTTACAAATCCAAGATTGTATTAGGCAGATTGGTCTTGCAATACACATTGTTTAGGCTTATACACTTGCAAAATGAAGTGGCAACTGAAGTATGAAAAAGTAGTGAACAATATCAGGAGTTCAAGACTGTAACAGATACTTCCAGTACGTATGTATGTCATTCACCAGATTCCCCTTAAAGACCAAGTCCAGTTATACTTTTTTACAAAATACAAATCCTAGAAATCCATACTGTGACAAAAATATTTTCATTCCCAACTCTGTTTATCTGAACAACGTTACTGCAGGTTCCTCCGCTCAATGTTTCAGAATTTCACACTTATAGTACCTTTAATGAAGCATGCTAATCTGTTGTTCATGTATTGTGCTGCATGTAAAAAAGATAGTAATGGTACTGATAGTCTGTTTTTCATGTACCATGTTGGATGTAAGAAAGATAGTAATGGTACTTAGTACTGACTTGATAAAAATGATAACTAAACTGGAAGAAAATCGAATAAATATCAAAGAATAGGATTTGCCAAAACAAGGAAGTTGTACAACGTGCTGGGTATCAGCTTAAAAGGCCAAGGTAGTAGCTACATGAAACTTAATTTGGCAAAACAGTATGCAGTGTAGTAATGTACTGAGACATTATTGCAAAGAGGTAAATAGATGTTGGCAAGGAAGAAGATAAGGGTAAAAAAGGTCCTGGGGGGGTTTTGAGTTACCTGAAGACCAAGTCCAAGCTCTATATTCCTCGCTTCTTTGATTTCTGGAATTCTATCATTCATAGGTAATGGATATCCAAGGGTGTTCATGACCTTGGGTCTATTGTCAAAATCCCAAATATTTCCTCTGAAACGATGCATGCCTGGTGGTACGCATGCTCGGAATAGCCTAGGGTGAGCAAAGAGAGCATCTGGTGGTGGCTGCATGACATGTAACAACTAAAAAGGTAAGAACAAAGAAAATAGTAAAGACTTGCAGCAAACAATAGAAAAGGAACAATACCCGGTAGGCAGCAACATCCTGCCACGTGAGTTGTCTCTTTTCAAACTCCACTGAAACATAGTCAATGTCTTCTAGTTGGCGACGCAGCTTTGGCTGACAGTTTTCATCTTCAGGGTCCATGCCAAATGCCTCAAAAAGAACACGATAGACTTCAGGCATTCCAAAGCACAAATATATAGCTCCAAACAATGCCCAGAATACAGCCCTGAAATACAAACAGAAAGTTTGCTTAAAGAGTTACCAAGCATGTCCATCAATTAGCGGCACACAAGTATTCAAAAGAGGATGTTCTCTACAATATGTAGTTTCATTACAACTTACAAGCATGTGAAGTTAAGTTTAAGTGTTCCATATTCTCATGCAATGAAATCTTCCACAAAGAATTAGCATTTGCATTGGACAAATAATAGTATAACGTAAATGAGAAGGAACAAGTGAGAACGCCAAAGACATACATGGAGGTAATTTGACCATTAAAGACTCGACTTCACATTGGAGCTAAGTCAGCCATTAACAAGGCTGCAAAACATTCAACATGTAATATACTAATATTGAATCAGAGTATCAGAAACATTTTCACTTTGAGCATTAATATTATGCTTAAACATGCAAATGCATCAAAAAAGTCAACTAATAAATAATAATGCACCAACAAGATTAATCAAATTAACACTAAATCATCATAAGGATATGGGCTCTTTTTTTAGATAATGTAAGGATATGGACTCTTGAGACAGGACAGTTGTGGAAGGTGAAATGCAGGATGTACAACAAATCTCAAGTGAAATCATTAATCAAGATTTAACCAACAGCCAACATTCAGGTGTTAAAGAACCTACGAAGCTATTTTATTTCCAACTTAGAATTTTCAAGACCCCAACCAGGTGGTTCTGATGATTGCAACCATGCCGCACGTAATTTAGGTGTTTTACATTGCACTCAGCGATTACTAGTTACACACATTATCCAAATGAATGATCATAAAATAATGAAACCAGATTCTCATCCGACATTTCCAATAGCACATTCTCAGCGTATAGTGAAGGAAATGAGCACTGACAGTAAATCGATAAGATGACACTTACTTTGATGGTGGCTCCCGGTCCTTCCGTATCATCCTATCCAAATCGTCATAAGGAAACACCAAATTCTGAAGGCTAGCCGCCTTGATCCATTTCGGCAGCACCCTCTTCCCGATCAGAGAGAACACCCGCTCCCGCATCGGTCCTGGGGATTCCCTGGGGTACCTCTGCAAGAAGAATTCGCAGAAAGCGAGCTCCAGGACATACTGGCCCAGGAACCAGAGCCTGGAGTGGCCACTCCTAACGTGCCGCGTCCGCGTGCGCTCGCAAGAGGGGTCCAGGTGCTGGAACGCGAGGTAGAGCAGGACGTCGAAGTGCCGCGCGGGGCAGTCGTCCCCGTCGCCGAGCGTTTCCGAGGGCGCGAGTGGGTAGCCGAGCGCCTGCTTGGCCTCGAGGAGGTACTCGTCCATCCAGGTCCGGTCGGCGGCGGAAAGGGGCGCAGAGGGGAGGCAGGAGGAGAGCAGCGGGAGCGCCTTGAGCGACAGCTGCGGGCTGTTAAGGAAGCGCTGGGTGAGGCGCTCGTCATCGAGCGGAGGCTTCAGGATGAAGCGGCGCGGAGGGTGCTTCTTCTTGGGGGACATAACCTTCTTCCGCTCCGCGAGCTCCCGGAGGAGCCGGCTCGGGCTGTTCGCCGGCTCAGGAGAGGACGGCGGCGGCGGAGGAGTGTAGTCCGCGGCGACGGCGAGTACGCGTACGCGGCGGCGCGCCGCGGGGGGGGGGTGGGGGAGGGGTGGGGGGGCGAGAGTGAGAGATTGGAATGCCATGGCAGGTGGCGCCATGGCGGTGGTGTGTGTGAGCTTGGTCTGGGGTTTTGCGGGTTAGGGGGGCTGGAGGAAGACAAGGAAGAGGATAAGCGGACGACGAATGTGAACCGTCCGTTTCGTGATCGATGGTTACGATGTGATGTATTTAGTGCGCGAGGCGGAAAATATCTTCCAGTTAATAGCCTTCGAGCTGACATGGCAGCCCACACCTTCGCGACCCAAATTCTCCTTCGTCCTCGCCTCTCTGATGGGCTTGTCCCTATGGGGGATTAGAATGGGCTGGCCGGTGACAGGCCCATCTGCCAGCAAACAGCTCGCCGCGGCGACTGCGGGCGGCAGAGTCCGGGCGCCACCACCAGCTCGCCGCCCACCCATCCGTCGATGGCGAACCCGAGGAGAGCCATCGCGCTGCAAATCCACACCCAGACGCCGCCCCTCCCTGCCGCCTCCCCCGCTGCATCCTCCTCCTCCTCGCTGCCGTCGTCGCTACTCCACTTCCTGAAGCGGCCGGCGTCGTTCCCTTTCCTGCTCTCCCTCTTTGTGCTCCTCACATGGATCTCCCTCCGCTTCCACCACCCCTCCCCGTCGGCTACCCTCCACCGGCCCGCAGTGGTACGCGACCCCCAGGCCAACCTCATCCGCTACTCCGCCTCCCTCTACCCCACCCCCATCGCTGCCGACGGACGTGGGTGGCTCCTTGATCCCGTCGCCGCCGCTCGAGACGCTGGCCTACCGGGTGAGTTTCCTCCTTGGCTGATGCCTCCTACCTATGACATTTTGTTCGACTGCCCTTCTCTGTGTCTGTCTGTGATGCAGCAGTTTGATGTTGTTGTGCTAAAAAATGGCAGTAGGGTTGAAATATTGGGTAATGTGGTCGAATGTCTTAGAGTATATAGTAATAGCATTGCGTCAGATTCCACGATCGTCCAGACTCCAGACCTGTATGAATCACAATTCCACGATTGTGTAATTTGTGTCCGATAAGAATTTGCTAAAGGAAGAACTAATGCTCTGGCCGACTGAACAAGAGGTTTAGACGCTGTTGCTGTCCAGACCCCCTTCATATTGCACTACGCTGCTGTCTAGATTAGATGTCTTTGGTTTTGTTTATGGCGCACATAGTTGTTTATTCATTGACATTGTATGCTAGCTGTATTGAACAAATACAGCGACGAACAGTTGATTGTGCTTGGCATGCACCATTATATGTTCAATACATGATCCTTCTGTATGCTTACACTACCCTGTGCCTGTTTTGTGGCAATTTTGTTCCTTTCTCCATCAATCTTTACAGATCTAAATAGCTAAGCTTAGACTTCAAATCAGTAGATTGATAGTGGATTACTTGTTTGGTAGTGAACAAAGAAACAACAGAACAAGGCATGTTCACAATTGTCAGTTCTATTTGTCTGGTCAGTTTTGTCCCCAAGCACCCCATTTACCCTTGAGAAATACCCAGTTGGCCTGTTGAAAGGGAAGAGAAAGAGAACATTTGCCGTATAGAATGTAGATGTTGCAACTAGCATCCTTTTGCTTGAGCTAACCAAGTCGGAGAACATTTTTATCCATTACACATACTTTTTGTCATGTTCCTTCTATGCATATTCATCTTTAGCCAGTGTCAATAGTGTTTTTTTTATTAGGGGGAAAAGCGGGATGATTTTTTATCGATTGCCATTGTCATTGTTACTGCTGCATTGAACATGGGATCTTTCTCAAGTGTAGTATTGCTGTATTGGTAGTTGGAAACTTGGAATTAATATGCTGAATGCTTGTGTTGCATCCTTTAGCTTAGGCTGCTTAACCCTACAATAGTTGATTCATCTGTATTTTGTCAACTTGCCTATAGTGATATTCCCTACTCCATATACTTTATTTCTGCTAATATGGTCAAATCATCTTATGACACTTTTATCTCTATCAATCAATGTTCTAAAAATGCAGCAAAAGGAGGCACTCAAACTTTTTATTAGAACTTATGGGAAATATTACTTTTGAAAGAAAACTTCACTCCCTTCATCTGAAAGACTGAAAGTGAATCCATTCTCTTCAGATGTAAGAAAAATCCACTTAATGTTCACCTGTAATTGCAAAAATTCAGACATGATTCTTTTTGCCATGGTCAACGATGTCAGGAAATAGGTTGAAGACAAGCAAGAGATGTATTTAATATGTTACAGGATATAAAAGAAGAGTATGTATTAAATTCCTAGTTGCATAGGATCAATGGCAGACCCAGAAATCCTGGGGAAACACACGCATGAACTATTATGGACATCATCAAACGCTAAAAATGCAAATTGTCACAGTGTTGCGGTTTGCTGGCAAGCCCTGGTCCTTGAATCTGCCACTGTATAGGATTATATAATTCACTCAGCACTTAGGGAGCACTAGTATATCCTACATACGACCTTATACAAAATAAATGTGTCATCAACCTTGTACAAGGATGCATACATAAATCTAGAAATAGTGTAAAAAGTTAAAATGACTAGGACTTAGGAGCAAAGATGTGAATTAAACATAGTTAAGTTACTGGAAATTGCTTGGACACCCATTATTAATATCAAATTCTGACAGGGGGAGCACTGGTCTGTTTATCACTACACGTTGGACAGATCCAGCCTGGTGGTTTACGTGGCAACCATCGCCACCATACATGCAATGAGACATTCGTCATCTGGGGTGCAAAGACAAAATTCAGGGTAATGATCTACTACATTTTCTAAGAATTGCACACTTGAAGTATTTGCTGATACTTTTCAATAATTGTCAGTTAGAAAATGCTGATGTAAAAGATAAAGGATACGGGGAAGCCACAATTGCCGCAGATGAGGTGGCAATTGTTGCGAGCCCAAGATCAACTGCACATGCCTTGATCAATATGGATGTGCGGCCGACCTTCTTCTTGGGATGTCAGGACACCCCAATTAATCCTAACAGCTCGAATACTGACTACAAGGTCTGGAAAGATCTCTGACTGTCACGTTGCTTCTATGCCTGATAGTGAGCCATCAGAAACTGCCTTGTTACCATTGGTAACGATTTCAAAGCAGATGTGCGTGTATAGCTACGGCTTATGACCTACGAGGGTACTCGATCTATTCTTTTGTTTCTGTTACTTCATCAGTTCATCTTGCATATATTCTCCAGTCCTGCGTTCCTTTGTCTAATATGACATCCGTTTTCAGGTTAACTTTTTATTCTTGTTTGGAGGTGCGATACACATCTGCAGAGCTATTACTTGATGATAGATTGTTTTCCTGTTCTCCTTATGAATGATGTATTGTCGATAAATTAAAATTATTGATTCGCAGGTAAGGTATGGCAAATTGACATGGACTTTTTTTTGTAACCGCATGCTGCAAAATATCTGTGGGAATTCTGATACGGTGGTGGTGTGTGGCACACACATCGACGTATTGCATGGAGCAACGGTGTGCTTTCGCGTCTGTTTGTCTGATTTGCACCTGTGCCTTCTTTTTGTTTTCTGTCAGCATCATTTTTTTTTTTTGCTAGTTAGATTCATGTCCACGGATTTTTTTTAATGACACGTGTGGATGTTCATCCACACACAATAAGTGCAGCACTGAAAATTTCTAGATTCATTTTTCACTCAAAACATTGTTGGTTGGATAATATTCCGAGTTATGTCGCTTTCATAGCACCGTCATTCAAGGTTCAATTAGAAACTGTTACCAAATCAACATTGTTGTATGGTCTGTTTTGACAAGATTGATTTGATCTTTTATTCAAAAGGGCATTGTTACCAAATCAACATTGTAGTATGTAAACTCAGTTTAGTTATTGTACAAATTATAAAATCGTAGTTCATTCAACAAATTAAATGGTGGTGGTGTTGGTGGTAGTGGAAGAATGGACAAAAGTTCAAGCAGTATTGGATAAAAAGCAAAACCAATGAAATAAAGAGGGGGAAAAGGCCTGGGACAAAGGGAGATATGATGCACCACATAACCCTCGCATCTGATTGGTCCGATGCATTTTGTACAATCGCTAACCACAGAAAACTACAGATAAAAACATTATTGGACAACATAGAACAAACAAATTACTCCATTTCTTATATATCTTATATAGGTTGTTTTAGATTTGTATATAAAAATCAAGAAATTAAGCTGTTTTGAAAAAAATGTAAGTTGTTTGTTTGTAAGAGTTATATTTTTTTATTTGACAAGGTCAAGTATGAAAGAAAAGTTAAAAATATGTATAAGTTTTAAAACAACATGTATTTAATTAAAATTTGAGAAGGCTAAAAGGAGAATATATATATATATATATATATATATATTCTTTCTTTACTCCAGAAATGAAAAGACGGAGGAGGGGGGAGAACCAGGCGGCAAAAGCCATTCTCTGCGATTCCCCACTCCTCTGTATAAAAAGCCTCGTTCCGCATCGTCTCCCCAACGCAGCGCGCCGTGCAGCCGTAAGCTTTCGGCTTCTCTCGTCTTCTCGAAGCTTCCGCTGCCATGGCAAACCAGCTCACCGAAGAGCAGGTTGCAGAGATCAAGGAGGCCTTCAGCCTCTTCGACAAGGATGGCAACGGTACGTATCTCTCTTCCCCTTTACTTTTGCTCTCCCGTTCGCATTAGGTAGCATATAAACCAGCTGACCAGCATGATATTGCTATTAACTAGTCGCCTAATCGTCGGTTAGTCGTCTAGTGACCTGGCATGGCTCAGTGTTTGAGTAGCTATTCCAGATGATTATACTACCAAGGATGGATGAAAATCCTCTGCACGCCGATTTTGCCAATTGTGTGCTTGTGACAGTGTCATGAACTCACAATATGTGAGCCATGCATTTGCATGAACTGCTCCTGCCTATGCGCCGTTTGAGGTGAAATTATCGAGCTATGATATAGCATGAACAGTAATATTTGATAATTGGCGATAACGTATAATGTTAACAATTAATTACTTTTGTCACATATCATCTTAAGATAAGATAACAACATACTAAAGTATTTTTAAATATCAATCTAACTATATACGTATAACACTAAAGCTAAATGTTTTCAATTTAATTATTAACTAAAAGTTATAAATGTTGATTTTCTTATAAACATGGCCGCCATAAGGGAGGTAGTGGTTTTGTTTTACTTTTATTAAACCACCATACCAGTTTTGAAAAAGATATTTGTGTTCCATACCATGCTTTCATTTCACGGGTATCAAGATACTCTAGATGTGGCTGCATCTAGTCAAGGCTAGAACCCAGAAAATTCAGCTCTCTGAGCCCTGCTTTCATTTTCAGGGAGAGTGACCACATGGAGTTGCTTTTTTAAAGTAGTGTATTGTTCAGTTAGGTACGCCATGGAATCAGATTCTATCATATCACACACATGGAAATAAAATGCTTGGCATAATTAGATGAAAAATATATAAAATTCTGTTCGTTTTCACTAGCTCACTCTTCATGTCCTAGATGTGCTGTTGAAAACAATCCCATGATCACTAATTTCTGATTACAAGTGTTTGAGCAAAACTGTTTATGATGTAGAAAAAAAAGCAGAACAAATTAACTAGAGCTGTAATTACTATGAAAGATAGGTTTGGTCTCTGAAGCATCGATCAAACATGTGGTGTGATACTGTGATCTGGTAATAACTAGCTCGTTTGGATGTGATGAAATTAAATCGGTGGATTCAGGTAGTATCACCACCAACGAGCTTGGAACAGTGATGCGTTGTCTTGGCCAGAACCCGACGGAGGTGGAGCTGACGGACATGATCGCCGAGGTGGACGCCAACGACAGTGGCACCATCGACTTCCAGGAGTTCCGGGGCCTGATGGTGCGCAAGATGAAGGACACCGACTCCGAGGAGGAGCTCAGGGAGGCGTTCCGCGTCTTCGACAAGAACCAGGACGGCTTCATCTCCGCCGTCGAGCTCCGCCAGGTCATGGCAAACCTCGGGGAGAGGCTCACCGACGAGGAGATCAGCGAGATGATCCGCGAGGCCGACATGGACGGCGACGGCCAGATCAACTACGACGAGTTCGTCAAGTGCATGGTGGCCAAGTGAGCAAATTAATTACCCTCTGATCACACACGCACACACACACACACAGCTTCGTTTTCTCACTCTTTCTGAAAGTAAGAACAACGCCAAGAGTGCAACGTCCAAATTTGCTCCATGGATGCAATCGTCAATCGTGTAGTGTGGTTGGTGATAGGCTGGGGTACCTAGACGACATGGAACGCGCTTCTATCTCGGATGATGAGATCACCGTGCGTGTTGTGTTGTGTTGCAGGAGGAGGAAGAAGAGGGTAGAGGAGAAGAAGGAGCACGGCAGGAAGAGATCGGCGGGCAAGCGTGGCCAGAAGTGCGCCATCCTGTAATAAGCCGCACGCCTGCATCTTGTCTTCTCGGCTCGAAGCGTGCGGCACTGAGGCAGTCATGGCCTCATGGGAAGCGCGCGTGTGTGTGGAGCTGCATGAATGTGCAGCTGTAAAAATGGCAGAACGATTCTGAGCTTGTATGCTACTGAGGAGAAATAACACTGGTCAGCTTATGCCTGTTGCCTCTTGCGTGCAGCTTGTGCTGCAAATTTTAACCTTGTCATCCTAGCGAAAGCTCTTTCACTGTGCGTTTCAGTAAGATCTTGCATGTTTCGTTGTAGAAATAAACAAATAAATAGATAACGAAGGGTATACACAGCAGTACAGCATTCATATGGTCAACCTGTAAACAGTTCTGACAGGAGTGCTGATCGCCTATCAGTAAAGTCCGTTGTTTGCATCTGACAAGCAGGCTAATTGTTAATACCACAGTCCACAAGGCATTCAGGTAATTCAAGCGCAGATTATCAACTGAATTTTTTGCCTGGGCAATGAGCAATCTGATCAGCCTTTATGTTTTATGCCAGTGTGTTTTCTGAAACAAAGGCTTGAGACTGCAGCAGAGTGATCTAGAGGCTCAACCGTTAGAGCTCCAGACGTCTTAGATCTGTGATTTCTGAGTTAACCGTCAGTCTCGGTTACCACCACCGGTGACACCGTGACACCGATATAACTTTTTTATAAATAATATTTTTTATTGACATTATAAATCTGGATAGCGCGTCCTAGAAATTATTTATCGACACTCCAAATATCAACATAGTTTCTGTCGACACTTCAAGTATTGATAGTCTTTGTAGATATCTTGGCTTATGTCACCTCGCGCTCACCGCGTCCACCCGCTCGTCGCCTCGCGCTCCGCACTCGCCCAATGACTCGTGTGCCGTGTGTCATTTCTGTCGATACTTCAAATATCGACAGATGCCTTTATCAATGTAAAGGGTTTTGTTGATACTTGAAGTATCTTTTATTTTTATGATTTCTGAGGCATGGATAATTTATAATTTTGGGGAAAAATATTATTTATAAAAAATTTACACCGATAACTGCCAATTACCACCGTCGGTGCGCTTTCGCACGACGGGCCGCGACGCCGGAGCATGGGCCTACTCGCGTGCTGCATTCGTAGCTTTGTTTGGGCCCGTAAGAAAAAGGGGAAAAATAGGAAAACCCCACCTCCTCTCTCTCTCTCGATCTCGTCTCGTCTCGTCCGTCACCTCTTCTCGGCCGCCTCCCCGCCGCTCTCCCACCGGGTCGAGTCTCCCTCGGCCGTCGCCCACTGCCGGCGAAGCTCTTCTCTCTTCGATCTACTGGGTTGGCGCGGAGTGGATCGGGGATCTACGCGACCTGCCCGGTTTCTTCTCTTCGTAAGGTGTGCCCTAGCTCTTTCCTGGGATCGATTTCGCTCCCGATCTAGTTCGTTCTAGTCTCTGCTTGTGAGTTGCGGGCAGTTTGTTGCGATTAGTTTACATGCGCCATGGTTTACGTGTGGAGCTCTGTAGATGGAGAGCCCCTCTGACTTTTGTGTAGGATGTTTTTTTTAGAATTTAGTTGAATTGGAGAATTTATGCACAGTAGGCCCTTCCTTGATGCATTTCCGGCCGCTGTATAGGATGATCTCCTGTTTTGGTTGGTTCTATAGATTACACGCAGCTAACTCTTTAGGTTTTTTTTTTGTTCATATTTTCTTCAGGAGTAGGGAAGTGACAGCAGTTTTACGATGAGCAGCATAGGCACAGGGTACGATCTGTCCGTTACCACCTTCTCTCCGGATGGTCGTGTCTTCCAGGTTGAGTACGCCACGAAGGCTGTCGACAACAGCGGGTTTGTTTTAATTGCTTTGGCTACCACTTCTTCCTTTCCATGTGTAGTTGTTAATGATCTAATTTCTTGCAAATAGGACTGTTGTTGGCATCAAGTGCAAAGATGGAATTGTCCTGGTAAGATTGATCGTTTTTTATTTAAAGTTTTAAACCAATAGATAATTTGAAAGAGGTGTACCTTTATGCTTGATTAACATTTGTTGGTTTGTTCTTTAGGGTGTGCAGAAGCTAGTAACTTCAAAGATGATGCTGGAGGGATCTAATAGGAGGATCCATTCAGTGCACTCGCACTGTGGCTTGGTAACATCTTGCTTCTCTGTATACAGTTCCTCAAATTTATTATGATTACAATGTAAAAAGTAGAATTAATGAATAATTAAGGAGGGAGATTGTATATTTTTTATTTCCACATCTATGTTCTAAGATGTCTTCTCAATATTATGGTAAAAAAACTGTTCTCTTTTGAGACTTTTATTTCCATCTTGTCTTCCACTCACCCCTTTAACAAATCATGTCTTTCAATTATAAAACATTTTCCCAGGCTGCTGCTGGTTTAGCTGCAGATGGCAGGCAAATTGTTTCAAGGGCAAAATCAGAAGCAGCCAGTTATGAGAAGTACGCCTATTAGCTTGTAGACCATGCAGACATGCTTTTATGATCATTCTCTAAAACTGTGATGCTCCAGGGTCTACGGTGAACCCATTTCTGTAAAAGAATTGGCAGATCGTGTGGCAAGTTATGTTCATCTTTGTACACTCTACTGGTGGCTCAGGTAAGATGTTTGACATAATTGTTGCATTATTACTGGAGACATGGTTTGCATTCTTTAATAAAATAGTTCTTGTTCCATAGTTGGTTCTAACTTTATTTATGTTTATTAGGCCATTTGGTTGTGGAGTTATTCTTGGAGGTTATGATAGGGATGGACCACAGCTCTACATGATCGAACCCTCAGGAGTCTCATATGTAAGTTAACACTGCGGTACACAAGAAGTTACACTCATCTTAGGTCTCTTAGTTTTAGTTTTTTTCCTCTTTACATGAATCGTATCTGCTGTTAGTTGCTATCAGATTTTCAATGGATGCACCTAGGAACATTCCACACCTTTTTATACATAGATGAGGTTTTTATAAAGCATTAAAAAGTAAAGTGTCTTGGGTGTGTTGGAGTGTGTGTGTATATATGCTACCCTCCTTAGGGTTGCTCAAGATATGAATCTTAGCAGGGTGATCTGAGCATATTATTCACTGGGCTGAATCTTGAACAGAAATACTACGGTGCTGCACTGGGTAAAGGAAGACAGGCTGCAAAAACGTAAGTTTATCAGCTTCAAATTGTTTATTGGGTGCTCTCTTTGTTAGCACTAATATGTTCTGTTTTAAAACCACAAGTTGGTACAATGATGATAATGAACCATATGCCATATTTTCCTGGAGAAAGCAAGTATTGTTAATTCATCACAACTTGCATGCTGAGAATCAGAATACAAGGGAGAGTTGCTCCTCCACGGTCCATAATCCTTCTTCCTAAGGAAATATTTATTTGTTATACTTCATTGAGGTAGTTAATGCCTATAACTTTTGTGATTCAGAATTTGTTTGGCAAGAACTCATAGTAACCACGGTAGATCAACCTCTGTAGAACAAGTATGATAACTCTGTAATTGTTTATCTGAGTGTGGATCTTATGTCTTGTGGATAGCTTGTGCTTCAATTTGCACCCCTCTTGGTCACAGGATGATTCTGATTCTAACTGTTTGACTGTTGTCTTGCAGTGAGATAGAGAAGTTGAAGCTTTTGGAGCTTACCTGTCGGGAAGGCATTGTTGAGGTTGCAAAGATGTATGTATCGAACACTCTTTTCCCATAATAATACAATCGCGTTCATGAATTTTGCACTATTTTCTTATGTCTGAATGTGTATCATCTACAGTTCTTTTGGCATTCATATTTCTCTATTACTTTAGTCGTCTTAAGATCACATATGTTTAATGCCATTCTTGTAGCTGTATCATTATTTTGTAATACAATATCATGCATAAGATTTATTTGTAATAATAATTTGGCTAGTTCTGCTTTAAAATAAAACAATTAACCTACATGATTGTCTTGGATCATTTTATTATAGATTCTTCCTGTTAAAGGTAGGCGGTAGCTCACATGAACTGTCAAGTGATGGTCATGAACAAAGCAAACTAAAAACAGTTATTTTGCATATTTTATCTCTTGTCTTTAGAAATCCTATCAACTTTATTTATATTATTACATATTTCCAGATTCCTTCTCATTTGATGCCAACAAACCTGAATAAGCTACATCTTGGCTGACAAAAAAAAATCCAGTCTCATTTTCATATAATTTTCTCTACACAGCATTTATGGAGTACATGACGAAGCTAAGGATAAAGCTTTTGAGTTGGAATTGAGCTGGATATGTGATGAATCAAATCGTCAGCATCAGAAGGTATTGTGTTATTAGTCCATATTTTTGTGAGCTGAATTTGAAGTGAACTTCTTTGCTCACATGGCATACTGCATTCAGGTACCTGCTGATCTTTTGGAGCAGGCTAAGGCTGCAGCTCAGGCAGCGCTTGAGGAGATGGATGCCGATTAACTGGAACCGACTATATGCTCAAACTCGTTTATGTTTGGCCACTGGTGAAATCTTTGATGGCCAATTTTTCGGATTTTATTTCGGTGCAAAACTTGTCATGTACTTATGGTACTAAATTCATAGAAAGTTTGATGCTGGACAGTGAATGGATATCTGACTTTTGACTGAACTTGCCCCTTGATCTATGAATCGCTTGTGTTTGCAATGTTTTCCTTTATCATTTTGGTTTAATCGCATTCGGCGTCCTCGCCATTTGCCAAACTATTAACTGCAACCGTACCAGATGATATGTTTGCACGCTACATGTTTAATGAAGTTGTGTGAGCTTGCAAGAATAAAATAGAACCTGTGAAAAATTTACAGGTTTACCGGTGTATTTGCACACTTCGTCATGCTTGTCTAACATATGGGTTGAACGACGTCCCTGCAGCGCAAGGGAAGAATCCATGCATCAGCACGACTTGTTTTGCACTCCATCAGAAGATTGCGAGTGAAGAGAGGTATCAGAGGTAGGCAATCCTCTGATCTGAGGAGGCAATCCGAGATAACAAGAGTTCGGACACCCGTAGATGCTACCCCTGGCCCTAACGCTACTTTTGATTTACACATATAGCCCTCCAGGTTTCATATCATCAAGAACCTTACAGAATTATCATCAACAACCTTACAGAATAACCAAATTCTGACGTGAAGTGCTACCAAAGCTAGCTATCAATGTTAATATGATAAAAAAATAGGATTACACAATAACATATTTAGCAAAAGCGTATTTTTAATTAAAATTAATATATACAGTCTCTCTCGATCTTCGCCTGTCCCTCTCTCTCCGCGCAACACATCTTCCACCCAATAAAAACTAACCTCTAGAAAAACCAAACTATAAACAAGATATATCGGTAAAAAATCGAACTTAAACAATATATAT
>KE371629.1:18505-31343 GCA_000418225.1 Zizania latifolia | reverse complement strand
ACACCAAGAAATCCAAACAAATGTTCATTATTTTGCCATTGTATGAACTCCAGTCCAAGCAAAGCTTCCATCAACTCCCTTAACTTGCATATATGTCAGAAAGAACAAATCCAATCAGGGGTGTCACTGCTGTTGGTAAGAACACAAACTTCATAATGCCATTGTGATATCAAAAGGACCACGCACCATAAGCAAACACCTCTACCCTTCAAATTGCACACTAACCTTCTGCATCATCTACAGTAGCACATAAAACACATACCACAACCAAGATCAGCTTTTAAAATTGGAAGGCAGACCAGTTGCAGCAGACCTGAAATTGGAAGGCATTATCCAGATATCAAACAAAGTATTTGGAGTAAACATGAAGGAGATTTATCTGTACGGCATGATGCCAACAAAAGTGTAACAGGATAACAGGAAAGTCTTTAATTTTTTGGTCACAAAAAATGCCAGGTTCTGGTGCTGCTGTTAACTTAATCATCTATTTGGCAATAGGTATTGTACAGGAAATACTTTTCATCAAAGTGAAAATCATGCTCATCTGTATGACTTGATCATCTGTATTCTACTTATTAGTCATCTTTTCTTGTAATGATAATTTGTTCTAAACAAATTCTAATGACACAGGCTGCTGCGCTTGCAAATCAAAAGCTTCTTGGGATTCCTTCAGTAAGCTGCCTTCAACTAAAACTATTTCTGGAATTTTTTAAAAATTGATCTCTGAAAATGCATTTCGGTTCTCCTTAGTATTTGATATTCACCTGCAATCTTTATATGTTCTGATCTACGGACATTAGTTCCTTATACTTTCTATGCACAGCAATATTGCAATACCTGCAATTATATCATAATACATTGAAGTGTGTAAGTACCGCTAAAACACCTTAACAATCTAAAAAGGTAAAACTAAGAAGAATACCTAAATTCATCAAGAAGAAATTCCACACGGAGAGCACAACAAGAGTCAATCCCATAATTTCACAGAAAGCAAAGATTTAATCTTGGGGGGAAATGAGCATCAGGAAGGAAATGAGCTCACCTGGAATCTCGACGCCGGAGTTGCCAGCAGGGGAGCGGGCGGGCGGGAGGGTTGCTTTGGCCGTAGGGAAGCAGACAGGCGGCGGGTGGCGGAGGGGAGCGGACGGCGTCAGGCGAAAGCGACCGGCGGCAGGCAGGAGGGCGGCTTCGACCGGAGGGAAGCAGACGGGCGGCGGCGGACGGAGGGGAGCGGACGACATCGGGCGGATGCGATCAAGAGGGCGCGACCGGCGGCATCGAGGTGGCGGCTGCGGGCGGAGGCGACAAGAGAAGGCTGAGATTGAGAGATCAGGCGAGCAGAGGCAAGACCTAGAGGCGGCGGAAGGAAATTCCAGCTGATTAGGTTTGAGCGGGCCGAATTACCTCCAGCAAAACAAGGGCTAAGATTTAGCTGAGATCTAATAAAAGTAAAAGAAGAGCTGAGATTTATCAGATATGTGATGTATCCATTTCACAACTCGTCAATTATATAGTAGGGTAGATATACTGACGATCGTGAAAGTTGAACTATTTATGGTTGTTTAAGGTCATGTGCATTTTTTTTGCATCAGGCCCATCAAAATGTTTATTGGTCGCTGTTCATTTTTTTGTTGTTCAATTCCCTTGCAGTCTTAAGTACTATAGTAAATGTTTGTTCTCTACCAGCAACATATTCTTGTTATAAAATCTCATATCTTACAATTGTTAACACTTAACACCTTAACTAATGAGATCTTCATACGATGGTGGTATACCAATACCAGTATTCAGATCGTGGGGACAGTCGAGGGAAACCAATAGTGGTGAAGCGAGCGTTATCGTCTCTTGAGGTAGAAGTTGAGCAAATAAACAAGGGAAATCATGAGCACTACGTGCAGGAGATATAGGAGCAACCACATTCTTTAATTACAACTATGAGAGGAAGGGTGGAAGATAACATTGCCACTTTTTTTCTTATTTTGTTTCTCATTTTTATTTGGCAGAGGCAACGAGGCCTTGAAATGTGATGCTCATACGAAGGATCTTGCCGAATCAGTGTAGACTCACATGCTCTTGACAATCTTTCACGGGGAAATTCGTCAAGTAAAAAAAACATATGTGAAATAGTGAAGATGTAATGGTGGTAGCTATGAAGCTATCTATATGGTTTTGATCGGCCTTTTGCAGTCACATTGAATTCCATTTTAACTTTCTCTCCGCATTTATACCAGGGTTTGTCTGGCCGATCGACTTGTCGTGCCTATCCGCTAGTTGGCAGCATTCTGCGATGGCGAACCCAGAAAAAGAATTACAAGTGTTCAATACAGCCCGCTAATCTAACTATTAAGTAATTTTAATAAAACCCGCTAATCTAACTATTAAGTAATTTTATTTTTATTAAATATATAGACAGACACTTAAGAGCTGTTTGGTTTGTGGCTGCTAAAGTTTAGGGACTAAAGTTTAGTCCCTAAACTGTTAAACATGGTGACTAAAAGGAGGCTAAACTTTAGTCCTCTAGTCTCCGAGAGGTTGCTAAAAGGAACTAAAGGAGACTATTGACATGATCTGTCCCTCATTAATGCTCCTCGAGGGAGGGAAAAAGGGCAGCGGTAAGCATTAATTAGGGATAGTTTGATCTTTGTTCAACTGTTTTAATGTCCTTTAGTTACTAGAACCAAACAGGGAGGGACTAAAGTTTAGTCAAGTGAATAGGAGAGGACTAAAGTTTAGTTTAGTCTTTAAATAAACCAAACAGGGTCTTAAAGAATAAATAGACTGCTTATATTCATTACACCGGATAGCTAAACGTGGGAATTCCACATCTTTTAGGGTTTATTTGAGAGCCCACAATCCTAACCTATTCGCACAATCCTAGCCCATTTATAAAAAATAAATTAGGATTGTGAGTTCCTAAATAAACCATTAGTTTGGGAGCTAAACAGTGAGTTTAGGGTTCCTCAGTATGGTAACCGAGGAGTTGCTGTGTTTTTTTACTACTGGCGGTACTTGGTAATTTTACTACTGGCGGTACGTGGTAATTGGTCGGTTAAATTTGATTTTGATTTTAAAAAAACCGTAATAACTCTAATTACAGTAAGTTAAACCTTGCCATCACTGCCCCTCTGCTACTTTACATTGCTGCATCTACTCCTCTGTTGATCTGCACTGCAGCACTATCGAGACCTGACTAAGTCTGCCACAGTACCTTCTATGAGTGATCTGTTGATACTTGCTATTGCCTAGTGCCAATTTTAGGTGTTTCATCACTTCAAAATTTGTTTTTTTGTGCAAAATAAAAACCATCGAGACCCGTCTAGTACCTACTTGGGTATCCAATTGACAAACGACTTGTGCTTTATAAAATTTTTAGTATTTTTTACCAAAGGACTAGCTTATTTTAGTGTTCTTCAATATGGTTGTCCAAAATTTTAACGCGGAAGTTTTACAAAATTTACAGTACATATTTTTTCTTATCTTTCAAGGAAAAACTTCTATAAACCTATCAAGAAAAAATATTGATACTTTTCTTACCAACCACGCCTTTGAGGCGTGTCACACTATTTATCGCATGCACATATTTTTCTACCACGAAAAGATCATAATTATCAATTTTCCGTAAAACCCTCTTATTACTTATCTACCAAAATTATCTTTTGGATGAATATGGAAGGAATTTTTATTTGGAATTAAAACTTAAAAGAGGAAAAAGTCTACTCCACGTACTGAAGTATTTAGAGTTAGTTTACTTAATCCCGAACAATAAAACTGATTATTTATTCTTTAAAATATATAAACTGGTTATTTGGACAAAGATTTAATAATTTTTATCAGGTGTAACATCTTGAAAAGAAGTATATTAATATTAATATATAATTTATGGACTTGTCAATAATTAAGATAAATGAATAGATTAGATCAACTTAGTTTAAATAGACTAATACATGTATCGCGTAAATAATATCACTGATCGTCACCATCTACATAGTTAAATTACCTATAAAATTACTCTTAGGATTATTTGAACCCATTTGCATACTTTAAAATAAAATATTCGGTTTTAGTTTAGAGGGTTAAATAGATAAATAACTCCAGTAATTAACTAGACTTTTTTTTTCTAAAAAAGACTTTAAATAGAGAATGCCTTTTTTTTGTTCTCGCGAGCTGTGTGATTGAGTGATTCTGTGTTTTCCTGTCTGAGCCGGGGACACGGCCGACCTTCTCGGCTTCTCCCTCGCCCCGCCTCCTCGCACGCGCGGCCGGCGATCAGGCCCGGAGACGGAGGCGTGGTGTATTGGTATGTACAGTGTACGGGCTCCTCTCCTTCCCCAACCCTCCCTCCCTTAGCCTCCCTCCCTCATGTGCGGCCTACTCTCGCGCAGGGCCAGCGAGCAGGTTCGGAGAGGGCGATGCGGCTAGCTTCCTTCCACTAGCCTCCGTCTCGGTTCGAATCGAATTGAAGGTATGCGTTCGTCTCTGATAGCGCTACCTTCTCTTCCGCGTGGGCGGTAGATAGGAGATCATCCTGACTTGGATTGATCTTTCTCTCCAATTAACCCGTCCAGTTTCTTCCGGATTTTGTTGGTGCGTTGTGCAGTACTAAGCAGTTTTTTCCCCCAAAAAAAGAGATCTGGGGTTCAGCTGAACGCCTGAATCCCCATGTCTCACCTTAGGTCTGCCCAAGGCCGTTCCTAGGTGAGATAAAATTAAGGATTTTTGATATTTCTTTGAACGTATTATAGAATAATATTATCTTATATTAATTACAAATTTAATGCATAATACCAATCGAAATAGACTCTAATAGATCTTGCATCAGCCAAAGCACTATAAAGTAGAGCCGTAACCCATCTTAAATCACCTTCAAACCTAGAAAGTTTAGCCGAACATCCAGTGATCTGACAAATGATCAAATGAAAACAGATTTCAGGAATAGGTGCAAAGATTTAGCAATAGGTAATAAAATCAACTAAATGAAATTGTACCTGAGGGGCCAACCCAACAACCAAGTTGATCTGTTGATGTTGATCTCCTTCTCTTGACAACGAACAAAAGAAAGCCAAACTATAACAAAGCTCATGATTTAGGAACAATACATTATAGCAGCCAAAGAAGAAAGGAGGAATGGAAGGGAAAGGTTTAGAGAACACACCATATATATAGCTTTGATAGGAGGGGATTTCGAGATGATCCATTGCAAATCGAAGAAATTAAAGGCAAATTTCTTAGGAATCCATGAAATTGATCTCTCCCCATTATTGGCATTGGTACCAGCACTTGGGCTGTGGGAAGGGAGAACGAGAAGACGCCGAGACGGAAAAGAGAGATGAGAGTTGAGATACATAGGTGCCAAGGAAGATCGAGGGAGATTACTACGATTGTTCCTTACTGCCTCCTGTCCTCCTGGGTTGATGGGCCTAGCATGGTTTGGTTTGGCCCATTTTTTTGTACCAGGTATATACACATGTATATATGGTTTGGGGCCCCGGGGTTTCATGGGTCCTAAGCGATCGTCCCTCTCGCCCTAGCACAAGAACGGCCATGTCTGCCCCTGTGTGAAGTTGTATGTTCATTTCCTCTTTTTTGAAGTGAACTGTGCGAGTAGAAGTTCGAAAAGTCACATGCAAATGCTAAAGGTTATTCCTTTTCTCGTTTTGGAATAGGGGGATGTGGAGATATGAACATTAACTATGCTTTCTTTGAGCAGGAATTCAGCTGCTACTAGTCAAGATGAACCAGGCATCAAATTTCATGCCTACTCCTGATCAGGATGTCCTGGAAGTCAAGCCGTTGAGGACTTTGGCTCCAATGTTCCCTGCACCCTTGGGGGTCAATGTGTTTAACCAGTTGGCAACCTCACCATTGGTATTTGTCGCACCAGCTGGCCAGTTTCCAGGGGTTTTTGGTGCTTCGAACCATCCTGCGGTCAGGTCATTTGCTGCTTTCGGTGATCAAGATAAGGCTGTTAGTGGAGGCCAGACTGCCGCTTTCAGTGATCAGGACACTGGCAGAGACGAATCTGCTGCAAATGGGACTCCAAATATAGGTGCCAATGCTACCAGACCTATTGATGCCACTCCTATGTCAGCTTACAAATCAACACAACCAAGTGTTATTTCACTGGATAATGATGACAATGATGATGAGCCTTACGCTGGTAACCAAACGTCAGCATCTGGTCGGAATATCAAGAGGCCATCCCACCTCAGTGAGTACAATATGAGTGACAGTTTGGGCAGCGACAGCTCCAATGGCACGAAGATCAAACGCCCTAAGTCCTCTTACAAGAAGGCTGCTGCTGACAATGAGCTTTCCTTGACTCCATCCAGCAATCCCAGGGAGATTGTGGAAGTGGTTCTCATGACCTTCGAGGCACTGCGGCGTAGGCATCTTCAGTTGGATGAGACACAAGAGACTAGCAAACGTGCAGATCTGAAGGCTGGTGCCATCATGATGGCCAGTAATCTCAGGGCTAACATTGGGAAGAGGATAGGGACTGTCCCTGGTGTTGAAATAGGAGATATTTTCTACTTCAGGATGGAGTTATGCATTATTGGGTTGCATGCACCTAGCATGGGTGGAATTGATTATATGAATGCCAAGTTTGGTGATGAGGATGACTCTGTAGCAATATGTATTGTTGCTGCAGGTGTTTATGAGAATGATGACGATGATACAGATACACTAGTCTACAGTGGTTCTGGAGGTATTAGCAGGAATAATGAGGAGAAGCATGACCAGAAGCTTGAGAGGGGTAACCTTGCTCTTGAGAGGAGCCTGTCCAGAAAGAATGTGATCCGAGTTGTACGGGGCTATAAAGATCCAGCTTGCTTGACTGGGAAGGTTTATATCTATGATGGTCTCTATAAGATTCATGAGTCCTGGAAGGAGAAAACAAAGACGGGGATCAATTGTTTCAAGTACAAGTTGCAGCGTGAACCAGGACAGCCTGATGGAGTTGCGATCTGGAAGATGTCCCAGAGATGGATGGAGAATCCATCTGCTAGAGGCAGGGTTTTACACCCTGATCTATCATCTGGTACTGAAAATCTCCCAGTGTGTCTTATCAATGATGTTAATAGCGAGAAAGGACCAGGTCACTTCACCTACATTACTCAGGTCAAATACTTTAAGCCACTCAGTTCTATGAAGCCATTTCAGGGTTGCAGATGCCTTAGTGTTTGTCTGCCTGGTGATACCAGCTGTGTTTGTGCACATCATAATGGAGGTGACTTACCATACAGTTCATCAGGATTGCTTGTTTGTCGCAAGCCTATGATATATGAATGTAGTGAATCTTGCCAGTGTTCATTCAACTGTCGTAACAGGGTATCCCAAAAAGGAGTCAGGATCCACTTTGAGGTCTTCAGGACCACTAATCGAGGCTGGGGTCTTCGTTCATGGGATGCAATACGGGGTGGGTCATTTATTTGCGAGTATGTTGGGGAGGTTGTTGATGATACTAAAGTTAATTTGGATGGTGAAGATGATTATCTTTTTCGGACTGTGTGTCCTGGTGAGAAGACATTAAAATGGAATTATGGACCTGAATTGATAGGGGAACAAAGCATAAATATTTCAGCTGATACTTTTGAGCCACTACCCATCAAGATAAGCGCAAAGAAAATGGGAAATATATCACGTTTCATGAACCATAGCTGTACACCTAACGTCTTCTGGCAACCAGTTCAATTTGACCATGGAGAGGATGGTTATCCACACATCATGTTTTTTGCATTGAAGCATATTCCTCCCATGACAGAGCTGACCTATGACTATGGCGACGTTGGAGCTGAATTTAGTGGTGTAGGTTCTAATAGAGCTAAGAACTGCCTTTGTGGATCCTCAAATTGTCGGGGCTATTTTAGTTGATTGTTGAATATGTGCATTATCTTATCAACATGCAAATGAATCTACAAGGTAAAAAAGACTTCACCTGATTGGTGTTCAATTTCGAGCATGCATACTTAGTACTTACAATTTCTTTGCTGTTGGAAATTCCTGTTTGTCATGCTCATGCATTCTTGTTCTGTCCTGATTTTGCATTCTATACACAATTTGTGTTCACACTTGTTATCGTGCATGCTTATGCTGCTTGCTTCACCTTTCTTATGAACTTTTGAATTGGCATAATTGTTAACATTAAACACGATGACCTGTTAGCCTATTACCCTCTTGGTGGTAGTAGGTCAACCATCACAATTAACTAAAAATTAATGTATTTTCTTTGGACATTTTGTATAAAAAGGATGAGAAATTGTCACTATATCACTCAGCTTATCATTATCATTGGCAACAATCTGCAGTGACTTTCCTTTATGCATTGATACAGCAATATGCAGTAGTCATCTGAATCCTCCATGTGAATTTTTTGCCCCAGAATTAATGGCTAGGATTTGAGATGGCCTTTTTTGGGTACCTATAGGTTTTATATCTTAGCATTTTGCCACTGAATAATTTGTACTTCCACATATTGTCTTCTGGAATGATTGCAGCTTGCAATCATAAAGGTTATTCTTGTAATCCTGACCTTGGAGGGATCTTACTTTCAGTGTTGCTGTTGAGATATATTATATTATGGCGCAGCAGTTCTGCTCATTTATCTATACTCATTTATTTACATCATTGACTAGCTGTCCACGTAATTCCTTTCCAGCTTAGTTGATAGAAGATTCACATATCAAACGACCTTATTGTTGTTTCTGATTGTTGCATTAGTTGAATTGCTAAATGCTAATACAAGATCATATCAGAGGCTCGTTCTTTCAAAACATTGCCCTTTTTTGACTGTGTTTACGTGACATTAGAAAGGCATTTCTTGTGAAACTTGGGCATCGCTTGTGAATCTTGTCGAGTATCAAGGCATTGCTTGTGTATTTAGCATCTCGCACATTCTTCGTTGTAACACCAGAAAAAGGTTGATCTTTCTACAAGTTCTCAACTAGTTCCCTGTTTTCCTCTATTTTGTGGAAACCTGTCTTGGGATAAGCTCTCACTGATGGTATTGATTTTGCAGATCGTTTTGCCTTTTTGGTGGTTCCTAGAAGTTAATTATGTTCTGGACTCCCAAGTATGACAATGTAGGGTTGCTTCAAACGGCTGACCTCAATTGCCGTTGCCCAAGTAGTTAGTGCAACCTTTGCAGTGCCCATTCTCGCTGTCCGTTGTGATGAGTGATGTAGGCCTTGCAAGCTCATTTTTGTAAATTATGTGGGGGCATGTGATGCTTCTGATCTCTAACTGTACACTCAACACTCATGTTTTGGTAGGTTAGTTGAACTGAACCCTTCGCGGTCAGTTGTGAATTCAAATGCCGAGATATTTAGATGAATGCTGATATGGTGACATATGGTCGGTTTAAAGTGGACCGATATATCATGAGTTTTCTCAATTTTGAACCGATTCAAGGCTAGGTACGCAATGCAATGGCAAGCTTACGAATAGTTACTGGTCTTTTTTGCTTTGTTTTGACTAAAAAACCAGCTGCATCTTTAAATTTGAATGTTGACTTTAACCTGCAATTGGACTTCGATGCCACCTTTTGCATCAAGACGATTTTTCTTACTATTTTCTAGATTTGGGTGTGAGCGTTCATGGGATGATGGGAATATGGGATGCTCCATGAATCACAGTAACACGACCTTGCCTGAACTTGCCAGCTCTGCAGTGCAGCTGATGTTCTCAGAAACTCAACCTTATTCCTGAACAATAGTTCCAGCTGAATAGAAATGTTAGTCATCCCACAAGATCATTGTGAACTATGAACCAAATAATAAACGGAACCTTGATAACATTTGTATAGTTAGTAAAAACATCTGCTATAAAAGGATTTAACACACGGCTTGTAAGTATTCAACCGAAGCCTTTTTTTACACCCAATTACACATGTTAATGGGCAAAATGGATCAAAACTTCGGTTGGGTTTTTTTCAAGAACAATTTACAAGGCCTAAATAATCACAAGCATACAACTGAACAACGGGAAATGAATGGCTACGATACGAAAATTGGAGATGCAAAATAAAAAGATAGGTTCAAAACATCATCGTGGTGTTCCCCGCTCTGCAGTCGCATGTACACACGCTCCTTGATTCTCTGACCACGCGTTGAGATCGTCGAATATGCAATTTGATGTTTACCAGCTTACCAGCAATCTGCATTTCAGGTTTGGAAATATACGTACGGTTTCATTGAGGGGATTTACAAAAATATAAATATAACGGCAAATAAAATATATCATCTTAGCTCTTCAAAACACAAGGGATATTGAGTTATGGGAATGCTCGCAAAGTTAACAATAGTTGTTACAAGAAATATTTTTCACAGCACAGCTAGACAAGTATATGGGGGTGCTAGAAGAGTATGAATAAATTACCATTCTCCATGTAAGATCTTCCGGTCCAAGAGGCTGAGCAGGACTTGAATATAGAAAATGCCTAGAGTACTGTAAACAAATCACAATAAAATTGCTGTAAAAAAAATGAGCTCAGAAAAAGAATCATGTAAAATATGTTATAATCCCAAGCTAACCTTCAGAAGATTGGATTGCATTTCTCTTATCCTTTTGGCAGTGATGCCTCTTAGGTATTTCACCAACCAACCAGGTTGAACAGCATCGCATGATGAAAAGAACAATGCTATCTGCACAACAAACCTATCATTGCACACGGCAGTTTTTACTACAGAAAATGTGTTTTAATTGCAGAAACCCAAATACAGATGAGAACTACATGACCACAACCATCATGATAAAATAAAAAGGTTTGAGAAAATACTGGTGGTGTTTAATACCTGCAGTTCCAGCAGACCGGAATGTAATATGTAGCATGCATACACAAACATGCAGAATAGCAGCCAGCTTCTCTTTAGCCTATAGTGGATCAATCACTAATGGACTTTTGTTTAGTTTGCAATGGTCAGTCAACAATGCACTTTATCCTTTGTTTTTATCATAAGCACATGGTGCAAGTACACAGAAAGTAAAAACTCCCGAGGTTACTAATTTATAGGCACCATGTCAAATTTCACAGAAGCTTCAGAGACTTAATTGGTGCATAAAAGTAAGGTCAGTATATGTCAAAAGATATGAATTATTAATTGTATAAGCATCAGTTCCCTTGGAGAATTGAATCCAGAGTTCCAAACCATGTCCAACTAGCTGTTTTATGCTACATTGATTATATTCAGCTACCCTGAGTCCCTGACTATAGACAACAATATGGATATAGTTGTTGATTGTTTAGGGCATACAAATGGAAAGTAGTCCCAATTTTCTCAAGAAAGAGATCAAATTTTGGAGCTCCACTCAGATATACCTAGCAGAACCTAACTAGGACATGTGGTATGACAAAACATACATTAAATACTGAGACAAACCTACCTTCCTGTAGTCAAGTATTCCTTCAAAAGGAAGTTCTAGTTCATCACTGATTATAACTGGGATACAACCACTAACAATTGCATCAAACAGACGAGCCGAAGATGGAGTATCCCCAGCTGGACTCAAGCAAAAGAGAGACCTGCCAACCAATTATATTCAATAATTTATTAATTTTGGATGAAAGGCATATTGTACAGCTTTGATTGAAAGATTAACCAAAAGTTCATTCAGTAATAGCAACATTTTTACAAACAAAATGCAATTGTATATTTACCTGCGCATGCCATTCTGAGCTGCTGCTTTGCCCTCGGCTCCAGCAGTCCCTTCTTCTATGATTATGCCTTCTGCATCTTTTAGTTCTGTCACAAGCTTACTGCGGATCTTCCCTCCCTAAACAATGTCATCAGAATAAAGGAGTAAAACACACATAACTACATAAGTCAACTTGAATTGGAATTATTGTATGCATGTATTTCATGTTGTCAAAAGCTAGAAAATGGTAACAAAAAGCATACAGCATTCCTTCTTAGTCTTCCTCGAAAGAACAGCAATGTGCTTCTTCTGGATTGAGCTTCTGACACACACTTAGAATCACAAGGATCAACATTCGGAACATATGGAAGGATGACATCCTTTTCCAAATATACTTGCCCTGGTTTATACCTGAAATAAGGGGGGATGGTGCATTTTGTCACATGACTAATGTACGCAACAGCTATCTGAGGCAAAGCGGCAGACCAGTAATACCATACCAGTTCCCAGTAGAATCCATATCAGGCAGAAGCCATATTGCCTTCTTCACAGATCTCCGGACTGACTTAAATGACCATGGGTGATGAACGGGAATTACATGATCTCTGCCTTCTGAACGTTGCCAAGCAGGTTGATCAGTCACCCACTTCAAAGCTTCCTAACACCAACAAAATAACAGCATTAATAAGATCCTCTTGCCAATAAACCTAAGTGAACAAATTTCATGGTAACATCCTCCAGCAGATAAACATAGTTGAACGAATTTCATGACAAGGTCCTCTTGAAAATAAACCTAGGTGAACAAGTTGTACAACATATGGAGAAATACTTCAGATCAAGATGTATACAACCACCTACAGTCAAATGAACCAAGAAAAGACATCACAGATAGTGATAAAAAAAATGAGGTCAGGTAATGCTCTGCGTTATTTCAGGTATGACTTGGACACAAGTTCAACACTCTTTACTATTGAATGCTAGACTACCAGCAGGAAATAACAACTTTTTAGTTTCTGAAGAGATTTGTGTAATGAACACTAGCTTGTCCATGTGCATATCCTACAACAAACACTAGCTGAAAATTAAACCTTGAGAGATGCTCCCACACCCTATAAAGTGCCTTGCATTCTTGTTTCTCCAGCAAGAAGTAACTGATTGTTGTGAAGAATGGTACGTAGAAAATGTCTGCTTCTTCTTGCTGCTGAAC
>KE371622.1:17647-29314 GCA_000418225.1 Zizania latifolia | reverse complement strand
TGCCGGGGCAGCCGGCCGTCCAGTTCGCGCAGTACGCCGGGTACGTGACCGTGAACGAGACGCACGGCCGCGCCCTCTTCTACTGGTTCTTCGAGGCCACCGCCGCCGCCGACAAGAAGCCCCTCGTCCTCTGGCTCAACGGCGGTACGTACACCGGATTAAATTCCGTGTTAACTCTCTTTGTTCCAAAACATAGCAACGTGACAAGAATAGAGATGTATGTTTGAAGCGTAGAAATTTTATGAGAATTTTTTAATAGTATATTAGAAAATGATCCAATTCTAACTTAAAGATAGAAAACTGAATGTTTCACAGTAATGAGTTAAATTGGGAATCGAGGAGACGATTTCTATGGAGATATATTAACGTCACTTCGCTATGGAGCATCGAGGTCTGTTTGAAGCGCCCAAGTTTTGTAGGATTTTTTTGGAAAGTATTGTAGAAAACAATCTAATTCTAATTCTAACTTAAACATGAAAAACTCCTGATGTTTCTCATTGAGTTTAGTTAGAATTGAGGATGTGATTTTCTCATTATCTTGATAAAATCTAGTGACTCGAGTTGGAAACATTTATTCATAGATGAGTGAATCATAGTTATTAATACCGTTCCGGTACCGACCGAAATAGCCGGTACGTGCCATACTAGTAGCTAAACCGGTACACAGGAAGTGTTGTTCCATTCCAGTTCAAATATCGGTCCATTCCGGTCATTCCGGCCGGAATTCGCTATACCGGCCATTCCGGTACCGGCCCAAAATATAATTTTGATTTTTGATTTCTAAAAAATATAAGAGGCAAGCTAGAAAGTAAACAATATTTATGAAGTTATGAACTTTATTTGAACTTTATTTGATATATTTATATGGTACTTAAAGTCTTAAACTAATCTACGTGTTATGTTACATGTAAGTCATAAATTATATTTGAGATATGAAGTTATGAACTTATTTATATATATGTCATATTTAATTCTGTTAGTTTGTTTGTTAAATAAAATATTATATAAAATAAATTTATATTATTTTATTAAAACTCCGAAACGGTACACCAGTATTGATCAGTACCGAAATATTTCATTCCTATAGCCAAATCAAAATAAGCTCTAAAATAGTATTGACAAGCTTGCGAATGCGTATCGTTTGGAGTGTCAATACTCAATAGTACGATCACTCTGCCCAACTAACCAAGTACTCCTACCGGCAATTGAAATGAAAAGAGGATCTAACTGCTATCACATCACGTAATTACACTCCAAAGTTGTAGGAAGTTTGATGGTGTAATCGGCTACTCTGCCGTCTCAAAATATCTTATCAAAATATAGGTACTTTTAGCATTTAAATTTTGTTTTGAAATATAACTACTTCATCTATTTTCTTATTTCAATCGATCATAATTATTTCTAGTTTACTTTTTCACCTACTTCCTCGTCACAACTATTTACAACAATCACTTATTTAATTTTATCTCTCCTTAAAACAATCTCTGATTTAATTTTATCTCTCCTTATTCAATGTAAAAAAACGAATTGATTATATTTTGGAACTGTACGTAATAAATAACTGCAGTGAAGTCCTACTCCAGTCATACATCTTACTAATTGCGTAGAGTCCATTTCAATGACCAATGTGCACTCGAGCTAGCAGATTTGTTTGACCAAACTTGCCAAACATTAATCAGCCACACCTATCATCCGCCCTCAAGCTGAGCTTTGAGCCAGGTACACTATCAGTTAGATACTGATCACCGGATTCAGAACATGAGAACGCTCCAAAAAACTGATCAGAGAATTCCTAATGCAAATTAACTGTATGTAGGACAAAAAAATTATCTGACTACTCTTAAACACGTACTGTAAAATTCAGTCTGAAAGAATTACAACAAAAAATTCACTGTTTAATTTTAAAATCCAAAGAAGAACATCACTGTCTGAATGATAACTGTTCAGATACAACTACTACCAGTAGCTTAGGAGGCCAGAACCGGCCGGTCCCGTCATTTGTTTTCCAAAACCCCATTACTAAACCCTTCTAAATCCATTTTATCAGAATCAATCACATCTAAGGAAGCAAATTGTAATTACTCGTTGCATGTCAACACTCATCCCTGCATTTCTCTACAGAAAAGAATCAGAACAAAAGTAACAAAATGCAACAGCAAGCAACCTTGGAAAGGAACTAGCTGGTTTGTTCTCTTTAGGAGAAACTTTGCATGCTCCGGTAATATAATTTGTTGTGCTCCAGCTTCTTGCCATGCTAAGTTAAACTGCCATATTTGGCAGGACAACCCGGCCCAGAAACTTAGTTCAGAATTGTCCCAGTTTAATTGCACCTACTGGATGTGAATCTATGGTAATTATATCACAAACCCAGCCCCAATTCATTGTCACCCTCCAATTCCAACTTAGCCAAATTCATGGTCATTGTAGCACAAATCAAGTAGCGGAGGACCACCACTGTGTCCTCTGCTCATCCTCACATACCGGCGATGATCCACTAGATCAATGAGCTAGCCAGCCAAAGTTGTTGTCCAGACAAGAGAACTGAAATGACATGGAAGCATTTCGGCGAGCAGCTGGTCCATCACTAACCGGGCCGGAGTGGACTGCATCCCCCGTTCAAGAAGGATGGGCGCTAGCTAGCTGCAGCTGCAGCTGCAGCACAGTGAGCAACAGCTACAATACGAAATGCCGCCCAATTTCTGCGTTTTGGTTGCTGGCAACTAGCGTGGCTAGGCAATCCTTGCTTGTATAGTTGCATGCCATGGTCAAACACGAACCAGCTAGCTTGCTCCGGGAACAAAGGGAGATCCATGCAGCCAATGGAGCCACGGGGTGTCTGCTTCCCAGCGATAAGCTAGTCTTCAGGCACAATTCACATTCTCATTGATCTGAAATTCTCTGGGCGAACTCATGGATCTGAATTAAGCTGTTGTTTGCATACATCACAAGCAAAGTGGCAGAGGTGGTCTAATAGTAGTTTTACTCTGTCCGTTTTGCTTGCATCAGACCATCAGTCCAGCTGTGCTGTTTAGTTTGTACTTGCTTATTTATTGATACCCTTGAATATGCTCCTATATATTCCCCTCCTGAAAAATCTTGACGCCCCTCCCCCACCGCAACAGCGAAACCGCCCGCTCTTTGTCGTCAGCAGTTGTCGCCGTCGATCGATTCCCTTTTTGCGCGACATAGATATGAATGCTCTCCCGATCGGGCTCTGCATACTTACATGTATATGCACGCATCAAGTAGCTCGAGCAAGAATCCGTGGACTAGGGGGCAGAAAGTTCTCTCGTCCCTTTCTGTTTCTGCTCGTATGGAACCGCATCGCTCGTCGTGCCCATCATCCTGGAAAGGCATACGAATAATCAGTGGATCGGAGGCCTGGAGCACGAGTGCACGCGCGCACTCACGGGGACGTATATCGACGAGGAGCAGGTTGGTATGGCGCCGCTTTCACGCGCGCGCGCTAGGCGCTAGCTCGATCGATCGAGGAGGACGCGTACACCACCACCATTATCACTAGTAGGCTAGTAGCACTCAGCAAGTAGCGAGATGAGGCGTATGCGTCGCGCTACTACCGTACGCTCGGAACGTCATGTTAGCGTCCCAGGCCTAGCTTCTCGATCTCGGTCTATGTCTGGGTGTTCATGTGTCCCTTATAAACTGCTCGTAGTTCTCTTCCGTGCACCCTAGAAAACCCCTAGATAGATATGGCGGCTGCTAGCTCTGATACCAATTGTTAGTATCCTAGATCTTAGCTCCCCAACCTCAGCTTACGTCTAGGCATCTATGCACATTCGACGTAGCTTACAAGCAGAGAGTCTTCTTACATCCTAAAAGATCGGTCTAAGAGAGGATGACTACTCTTTCTTATAAGCTGCTCGTAGCTCTGTTCTGTAAATGAGATAGGACTAAAGTTGTTGGCAACGTCTAAAAGCGCGGGTGCTAACACGCCGGCCGTCCGACCGGGACCAGCGCGCGCGCGCGTGGTGACGCGGCCACCAGCCCACCACCAACCTCGCGTGCACGCCCGCCCACCACGGAATCGATCGACGCTAGCGTGTGCGGCGCGCGCTGCCTGCCGGAGGGAGGAAAAAAGAAAGATCTGAAGCGGCGGCTTCTCACACGCGCGAGCATGAGCTGATGAGCATATAGCCGGACGGGTGACTGGGCTGTCTGGCTGACACTGCTCGCTCGCTCGCTCTGCGCCTCTGCCGCGCCCACGGCAGCTGTGCTAGATATCACTGCACCGAGCTAGCGTGTGCTGCGTGCCGTGCGATCACATGTGCACCGAATGATCTCGATTACATGCCGGCAGCCGGCAGCCGGCTTGAACGGACAGAGGGGGCCGGTTAGAGAGAAGGCCGGGCAGAAAGTGGCCAGGAGCGGGAAAGATCTTGCCGGTCCACGCCCGAGTGAGCTGTACGTACTGTACATCTGTGTATAATTCGGTCCATTAGCTAGCTAGCTAGCTAGCTGCTTCTGCATGCTTCCACTGTGGCCTATGACTGGACGGCGACGCGTGCCGTGCCGTATTCCCGGGCTCATCACGTCGTTATCTCTCGCGCTATCGAACAGTGGTCTTGTTGGCAACAGGGCATTGTTCAGACATGTGAAGAGTTTTTTTCTTCTCATGCTTTCGACCGAGTTACAAGCGAGCTAGTTACGAGTGTTTGAGGTGTGATAATTTTGTCGTTGTTGCAGGGCCTGGGTGTTCGTCCATTGGGTATGGAGAAGCAGAAGAGCTCGGGCCTTTCTTGGTGCAGAAGGGCAAGCCGGAGCTGAAATTGAACGATTACTCGTGGAACAAAGGCACGTAACGTACTACCGTGTCTTAACTCTTAATCATGCTACCACGCAAAGACGGTGGTTTCTTCATGACTGACTGTTCACTGTTAACCATGGATTGCTTATATTCCTCGTTGCAAAATAACTGCAGAGGCCAATCTGATGTTCCTGGAGTCACCGGTGGGTGTCGGCTTCTCCTACACCAACACAAGCTCCGACCTGCAGCAGCTTGGCGACAATATCACCGGTAAACTACCCTCTTGGAGCAAAAACAAAAAAAAAACTCTGATCAAAACGGGTCAATTTTCGATGATTCGAATTGTATCTCTGAACTGGGATTGCCATGCCCGCAGCTGACGATGCTTACATATTCCTGCTCAACTGGTTCAAGCGCTTCCCTCAGTACAAATCTCACGACTTCTACATCGCTGGAGAGAGCTACGCTGGTAACTGAACATAGGCACACACACTGCAACATCTGATGGCCTCTGCAGTTCAGTCAAAGCACGCCACTGAAAAACTGTGATGTGGCCTTGTCAGGGCATTATGTTCCACAGCTTTCGGAGAAGATTTTCGACGGCAACAAGCTCGGCCCCAAGGAGAACCACATTAACTTCAAGGGTTTCATGGTAGCTAAACACACTCATCTTCTGCTCTAATTAATAACACGGTTCTCTTCGATCACATTGTCATCATCTTATTCTGACGGGACTCCGTGATCATTACGAACGATGCAGATAGGGAATGCTGTGATGGACGACGAGACGGACCAGACCGGAATGATCGACTACGCATGGGACCACGCTGTCATCTCCGACCGGGTGTACGGCGAAGTGAAAGCGCACTGCAACTTCAGCGAGGAGAGCGTGACGGACGCGTGCGACAGCGCGCTCAACGAGTACTTCGCCGTGTACGGCCTCATCGACATGTACAGCCTCTACACCCCGGTCTGCACCGGGGGCGGTTCGTCGTCGGCGGCGGCGTTCCGGCAGCGCACGGTGGCCGTCCACGGCGCCGCGCCCAAGATCTTCTCCAAATACGTACGTAGGCGACTCGTTGCCACGCTACACGTGACAGATGTAGCTGTGTGGTCTGATATTTTCTGTGTGTTTTCTTCCGTGCAGCACGGGTGGTACAGGAGGCCGGCGGGATACGATCCGTGCACGGCGGAGCACGCAGAGGTGTACTTCAACCGGCCGGACGTGCAGGAGGCGCTGCACGCCAACGTGACAAAGATTGGCTACAACTGGACGCACTGCAGGTGCCGATCGAACGAGTCCGGCTGACCAAACGGCTGTACAAAACCCGATAAAAATGATTTTTTTTCTGAAGCCTTGACAGAATCATTCGTGCATTGCAGCGACGCGATCAACAATTGGCATGATGCTCCCTTATCTACTCTCCCCATCATCCGTAAGCTCGTCGCCGGCGGCATCAGGGTCTGGGTTTTCAGGTGAAACCACATCTTGTACTGGCTAGTAGACTTTAGCATGTCTGAACAAATGACTCCACAGCAAGTCCATTGTTCACGGTAAACCCTTTCAACTGCATGACACTTGAACTGTAACGAGTTTCACTCGGCGCAGTGGTGACACCGATGGAAGGATCCCCGTGACGGCTACGAGGCTCACCTTGACTAAGCTTGGTCTGAAGACGGTGCAGGAGTGGACGCCGTGGTACGACAATCAGCAGGTAAACTGAGCAGACCATCCTACAACAAAGAAATATTCAGACGCAGGTCGTTGTGAGCATCAAACTGACACCATCCAAAATCAGGTTGGAGGCTGGACGATCCTCTACGAAGGCCTGACGTTCGTAACGATCCGCGGAGCTGGGCACGAGGTTCCCCTGCACGCGCCGAAGCAGGCGCTCAGCCTCTTCAACCACTTCTTGGCTGACCAGAAGATGCCTCAGACGGCGTTCTCCTAGCCGCCGGTCACCGCCGGTCGCCAGCCTTCAACAACGGCGAGGAAGGGGCATCACGCCTCACTCGCTTGTTTACAGCTGATCAGGAATCTCTTTTCTTTGGCTTATACCAAGTAGCAAAGTGGAATTAGATTGCAACAATCGATAATAAAGTCATATATATAATGCTGATTGATTTCGATGATTACAATACACTGGATGCTCTGTATGTATGCCCCTGAAAAAGAGTACTCGGTGAGAGAGCATCAGATCAGGTAGTGCTGCTCTACGGTGTTTGCACTATGATGAACACCCAAAAAAAGAAGAGATCTTTTTGGCCTGTGTAGTTCTAGGATCAGCTGAACTATCTGTCAGCATTCCATTCGATCCCGTATTACGATTTCAGAATAAGCACTGAGGGCATGAATTCTTTTCTCCAAAACTAAAACAAACAGGGCAAAAGTAATTTAACAGTCGACAGTGCATTAGACTTACGGCACCGAACCAGTTAGATTTATTACATCATATAAATCAAGCATCTAAAAATGCTTGTTTCATTCCGTTTACCCCCTAGAACTAACATACATCCACAAGTCAGGTACGAAAACAAGCACCACAAGTTCACATGGCAACAGCAAGACTGCAAGAGTTACACTTAACATTTAACAATCAGCCATGCCTCTGATTGGCGCAAATCTCATTTTGCACCCCTGGAATTTAACCTTTCTTTGGCATGGAAGCCAACCTAGTATACATTCGTGCCATGGATTGATAGCCTCTGGTGTCGCCTGAGCGCAGGAGGTTGCCTATGTTTAAAAGAAAAAAAAAAGAACAGAAATTAAGATAGAATTGGAAAATCACAACAGGCCTCTTTTCAAACACCCCAAGTAAATAAAAAAAAGGAAGTCATAATTATGAAAAGGTAAGAATCAATAAGAAAACGGGCTTGCAAAGTGCCATAAGCAGTATATAATCAATCCGACATTGAATTTGCAAAAGCACTCCCTAAGTTTTCAAATACTTGATTTTGACCCAAGATAATCGTAATATCATATTATGGACACAATGTGACAAAAACACTTACTGACAAAATCACAAGCATAAATCATGAGGTGGTAAAGAGGGTTAGATGAAGGAAACTAATAGAAGTCTACTGGGAAATTTTCCATGGAAATGGGAGGGCCAAGTATTTGTGGAAGAATATCTTAATCAAAAGGGCCAATTATTTGAAAAAGGAGGTAGTATTAGTATATGTTTCACCCATCAAAATGTAAACTAATTTGCAATTTAGATTGAAGAACCATATAGTATAGGTGACATTGCATGCCTTGTTTCATGCAGTACAGATGCTAATAAGTAATATGAAATATTTAAAAGGCAATAATTATATTGATATTGTGTAATACAGAATAACAGGAGTTATTTCTCTGACAAACCCAAAATTAATATTGTTACTTCATAAAAATCAGTTTACTTGTGTTGTGTGATAGGAAGATTAGGGCAACTAGATGAGGCCTCCTGGGATCACTGGCGGCAGGGAGTCATGATAACATAAAGAATTGTGCATGAGGAACAGGGAAAGAAGAGGGACGTAACTCACAATGATGGAGCAAACTCCCTTTAATAGGGTGGCCCTTATAAGTTGACTCTAATTGGGACAACAATTGGAAATAGATACTATTTTTAAAGGAAACAAGTCTACATAACCCCCTCACGTATTACTGATTGAAGTCATGTATTACTAATTGATTACTTAACCTCCTGACCTAATAAATCAGGTGTTTAATCCCCTAACCTTTTAAATACCATTTATTTAACCCCCTAAGGTAGTTTGTATTTGTAAACTGGCTTTGCCTTGTTGACGTGCCACGTTGGACAAGATTGTCATGTTGGTTACACACGCCTGCATAAAAAACTAACAACCGCACCCCCTGGACTTCTCGTTCACTCCGTCAGTGTCTCCTTGTTCACTCCGCCGTCTCCTCCACGTTAGACAAGATTGTGGTGCATCCTATTTGTGTTATGTATAAATAGTTTATGCCTCCAAAATTCTGTTGAGGCTTGAGATGGCAAATCAGATAATAACCACGGAAGTCTACATAACCCCTTATGTGTTTGTTTGTCCAACGTGACACGCAGCAGAGTAAAACTAGTTTGTAAAACTACCTTAGAGGGCTAAGTAAACGGTATTTAAAATGTTACGGGGTTAAACACTTGGTTATTAGGTTAGGGGGCATAGTTGTTATGGCGGCGCGGCGAAGCGAGGCGTCGGACCACCTTCACACCTTTTAGGCGAGTATGGCATGCGGCGAGGCGACACCATACTCACTTAACATAAATGTACATGTTACAATAATTTTGGAACAGTAGGAAATTAAATTTAGAACCATATGAAATATAAATAGTCAAACAAGTCCATACTCCATTTAGTATAAATAAACATATATAAGTCATATATAAATAGCTATCAATTAGCTAGCTATGCATGCAAATCCTATATATAAATAGTAGGAGCTGATTAGCTGTATATAGAAATCATCAATATATGGAAAGCTGATCAGTTTTATATGGAAATTATCAATATATGGGAAGCTGATCAGTTATATATGGAAATCATCAATATATGGAAGCTAATCTGTTTTATATGGAAATCATTAATATATGGAAAGCTGATCATATATGGAAATCATCAATATATATATGGAAATCTGATTAGTTGTATATAGAAATGATCAATATATGGGAAGTGTATTCATCGCAGGAGCTGATTTATTTCCTTAACATATGTCTAGTATTCTATCCACATCGCCTCCTTCGCCTCCTCCACCTCCTCCCATGCTCCTACTCTCCTAGAGCTCCCCGCCCTCCACAGGCCTCCTCCCGCCCCTCCCCCTCCTGTCGCTGCTCCTCCCTCTCCCTCTCCCTCTCCACCGATCTCCTCCCGCTCCGCCCACTGCTCCTCTCCCTCTTGCTTCTTGCATCACTTTCTGGCCGAGATGGCGCTCGCCTATGCCGGCGTCGCGGGGGCCCTCTGGTCCTCAGCTTCTAAATCGACTCCTGCGTCCCTTTTGGCTTAGGGATGTCAACGGGTAAAATACCCGCGAGTATGACCCGCCCATACCCGTACCCGACAAAGCAAACATATACCCGTACCCGTACCCGACAGAGCAAACATATACCCGTACCCGTACCCGCCCATGGGTATCAATTCCTTCCCATACCCGTACCTGCGCGGGTATTTGGTATCCGGCGGGTACCCATACCCGTGGTTGTGCCTAGAAGCATACCTGGCGAACACCTAGACGAGGTGTGCGAGGTCGATCGGATCGAAGATGGCGTCAGCGCCGCGGAAGTTTGGCCTTCAGGTGGATCACGTTCACCGCCACCGCTGCCTGTTGCTCCTTGCTCTTCTGTGCTGACGGCGGCGCGGCGCGACTGCCGCGGCAGGAGCGGAGGGCGGCAGGGCGATGCGGCAAGAGCGGAGGGTGCCGGCACGACGTGGCGATGCAGGAGGAGCGGAGGGCGACGGAGCAGCGCGACGCTGCAGGAGCAGAGAGCGGCGAGGCAAGGCGGCACCGGAGGGCGGCGGCGCGACACCGGAGGGCACCGGATGGAGCAGCGACGTATGGGCGGGATGGCATATTGGCGGCCTTGCGTTGAGACGAGAAACTGGGAAAGGAAGTTTTCAGGGGTGGCGGCATGAACCAGGCAAGGGCGCATGGCTAGCTGGCAAAGGTAGTAGGGTGGGGAAATTTAGGGTTTATGTTGTTATGGGCCTCCTTCTTATCCTTTGGACTGTTTATAAATTTGGCCCATTATGCTATATATATCTAAATATGCGGGTAAACGTGTATGGGTAGTGTTTTCCCATACCCATACCCGTTTACTCAACGGGTATAACATTTTTTCCATTTATATACCCGTGGGTATTAATTTGTCCCCATACCCATGCCCTAATAGGGTAATTACTCATGGGTAAACGGGTACCGAGTACCCATTGCCATCTCTACTTTGGCTGCCACTGACTGATGGACGCTGCCGCGGCGCCAACCACGCGCTGCAACGTCGAGGCAGGCTCCGTAGTCCGCACTGTCTGCGTACTTTGGCCGTTGTCTAGCATCCGTCTGGAGCGCCTAGGCGTCTGCGCGACGCCATAAACCACGAGGCGGACACCATATTTGCTAAGGCGAACGCCACACTCCCATAAGGCAAGTCGTCGGCCATGGCGTCAGCCATCGACCGCCGGGACACCTAATCATCGATTAGGCGACGCCTTGACAACTATAGTTAGGGAGTTAAGTAATCAATCGGTAATACGTGAGGAGGTTACGTAGACTTATTCCTTTTTAAAGTAACTAACTAATATAATCAGCGTCTCTCCCATGTACTGCCACCCAATCTGGACTCAACCTCGTCTTGGTCTGTGAGTCCTCACTTAGGACAAGGGTGTTATGGAGTCCGATACTCCGATCAGATCAAATTGTCACTTGATTCCTTTGTTATACAGAAGGTCTTAATTCCTTTATTATGCGGAGGGGATCCATGTATATAGCTTAGTGTTTCTCAACTTATGACTTGCTAATGTAACACGTCTTTGACAATATTTGGAACCAAATATTCTCCCATCTCAAACTACTTAAAAATAGCATCATGAAGTGGTTGAAGCTTCAAGGTTTCATGCATAATAGCTTGATTCAGTGAGAAAATGAACATCTATTACTTTCACATTACATTATAATGGCTAAACTAAAGATGGTAAAATTGAAAAGTAGGAAGGTGGAGCTACCTGAATCACAGTTCAGTGGGCTGTCTGGCTCAGGATGGGCCATCAATGCAATTATGGCTCTACAAACAGACTGTAGTGTCCATGCTGGGCTCCACGCATTCTTCAGGATATCCAGCATATTTCACCTGTCTGGAAATAAAACAAAACAAACAAATTAACAATGGAAATTATTCCTTCAAAATTGTTAA
>KE371618.1:749330-760782 GCA_000418225.1 Zizania latifolia | reverse complement strand
CCGCCACAGCTTCGCCCGGAGCTCATGCAGCACGCGGTCTCTAAGGCTGTTCATGGGGTCGCCAGCGGATGAGGACGTTGCCGAGCCTAGGCGAGCGCCGTCGGGGGACGTCATCCGGAGGTACCTAACCAAGATTTCCAGGCGGTTCCGGAGGGCGGGTCCCCGCGCTGCCGGCGAGGCAATTGGGCTCCGTCGTCTGCGGAAGAGCAGGTCAGCGTCGGCCGCGACAACGACGGTCGCAGCATCCAGCTCAGTGACGCCGTCCCGCCGAGACGACTCCCTTCTTGACAAGCAGGACGGCATTGCCCGCGCCATCGCGCACTGCAAGGAGTCTCTGCACCGAGGTGCGTACGTATCCGACTTAAGCAGAACACTGTTTATAATTTTTTGTTTGATAATTTGGTATTTCAGCGTGTCTATTAAATGTTAAATAATCGATTTTTAGTGCCAAAATATTAAATCTCTGGTTTCTAAATCAGCCCGACGTGTAACTGTGTGAGTGCTAATTTGGCAAAAAATTATTCCATTCTGCAGCGTCCGTGTCAGAGTGCGACTCGTCGCTGTTACGGTCAAGAAGTGATCCTGGAAAATGCGAAGCTGCATTGCCATTACCTCGACTCTGAAGCGTACGACTTATGACCCGTCTGAACAGCCCACGAAATTGAGGTCCAACGGTCCAAGCTTCTCGCTGAATTTCAGAAAAGATGACGAATTCAATGTAGAAAATTATTAAAGTGCGACGAACATGCGGCGATTGTGCTTGCTACAGATCTTTCATCTCTTTGTTTATGGATGTGGGGTGTGTTTAAGCCCATTGAAGGTTTTCTTTTGTTAGGAGAGTGGGAAAAGGGCTCCTTTTAGGCTTCTTTACCCCCCCTCCCCCTCCCACGTAGTAGAAGCGTGGATTGTTGTGTGTGCTCGCGCTATCTCTTTCTCCTGTCTGCTTCTCGTCTTTCTACAAGTTTGCTTTTGTACAGGTGATTCGCAACACGGCATGTAACTAAGCATGCTGTACATTTTCGCCATTTGACTGCTACATACTGGCTTTCACCAATGTCTATCCACCGTGTGTACACTTAAATCCGAGCAGCAATCATGTTTATTTCAATTCGATGCTTAACTGCTTAATCGATCAGGCACCTTCAGTTTCGATGTGCCTCGTTCGCGTTTATTTCTTCAGCGGTGAATGCTTAATATACAGCTAGGGTTAATTATGTGATGGGTTTCTGCAAAGTTGAGGCATTCATGTGGATCCAGTGGGGAATAGCTTGGGGACCTTCATGGCGTAGCGCCATGATGACGACGACGAGAGGAAGGGGGAGGCGCCATGGTGGCCGTACGTGTACGACGACGCGGGCGGCGAGGCGAGGCGACCCGGCCGGAGAGAAGACAAAGATCCGCGCGTGATTCTGAAGGGGGACCTCGGGAATCGCGCCGCGACATTTGTTTTGCCTTGTTTTCTCTCTCGCTCTCATCAGCCTGCTTGCTAGAGCAGCCTTTGCTTTCTTCCTCTCGTTGCTACGTGACCTCGGGTGTGTAAGAAGTTTGAGATTCTTCAAGCAGTTTGTCACTGTATATAATAGTAAAAATTTAGAAGAGTTGTGTTTCTAATTTCTAGATTCTAGTTTGAATTGTTGCCAAGCTCAGATCATCCTTGGGAAGGGGACCCTTTCGTTTCGTCTACCATGCCTCTCGTCTCAGCCAACAGTATGCATGCGAAGCAATGACCAAAGCTTTGACGACGTGCGCCAGTGAGAAAGAGTTGTAAAAAAGCAAATTTATTTAGTCTGACTACCGGTTTCAGTTTCGCTTAGCTTTGGTATGCCCTGCCTGGCTGTCTTGGTCATTGCATGCCTAATTCTGCCGGAAGGGCATAACCAAAGCTAACAAAAGACAAGTATGCCCTGCCTGTGCCTGCCTTGCCGTCATCAGTGTTGGCTAGCGGTGACCCCGAGGAGGTTTTCAGTTTTGATTGCAGTTTCAGATTTGACAGTGCACTGGTTTTCATTTCTGCCGCTACCAGTAGTTAGTAGACAGTGGTCGCTACTCCCTCCGCAGTCTAGGGTATAAAGGGTAATTCCAATATATACCGTTTATGAATGGTGTCTTCAATAAAAGAGAGTAAGATGCTATTTATATACACTATATTTTTAATGAATAGTTTCTTTAAAAAATATTATCATCCAATCATCTATCTTCTCTCTCATTTCTCTTCCAATCTCCTCATTTGCTTTTCTTGGTTCTCGTGAAGATCTGGTTTCTTGCATGAGACCTAGTTTTCATGATTTTTCCTCTCTCCTCTCATTAACTTGCTTATCACATTAGTTTTTTCTTACATGATAGCCTATTTAATGCCATGAATACTAGGTGACATAGAGGGTTAGAAATGCCCTAAGTAGAGTTGAGATCATTGACCGGCTTCTCAAGACTCGAGTATATTTCTTTAGGTCCTATTTCAACTGAGTATGAGCAGCTATAAAAAAAGGAATATTGAAACGCGTATAAAAACCACTCGAAAGGATTATATCGGCGATATGACGATATATTGTTTAAATTCAAAAAAATTTCTTTTGTCAAGATTGAGTTTAGGGATGTTGTATATTAAGAGGGATTTGTTAAGAATCTTGATTAGAGTTTATGCTGAAATGAATCTTTTTTTGAAAAACTGCTTGATCTTCTCAAACCTCATTGGGCAATTTATGGAGATCCGGTTTCCAAATATTCCATAATTCGCTCTGTATATCAAAGACAGAATATCTAAGAATTTTTGGATGTTTCAAAATTGTCACACTGTATTATCCCTAGAATGTTTGGATGTTCCAAAAATGTCTCTATGTTTCTTGGCCAAAAGTTCTGAGATTTTTTGGAAGTTCAAAAACTAGCTCTCTAATTTAAAACCAGAAGTTCTGGGATTTTCTAGAAGTTCCAGAAATCACCCTATGTGTGAATTTATTTTAAAAGCCAGAATGTCTGAAAAATCCTAAAGATTTTGAGATTTGCTCTCAGATCAGGTTTAGGATTGGAATCCCAAATATTCAGAGAAATTCCAGAAATTCCAGAACATCCAGATCCTTGTGAAAAAGAGATTCTAACTGTCACCTCGAGGGTGAGGGCTATAAAAAACCCCACCTCCCACATACTATTGTGAGCAACTCCCTAACTCTCTTTTCATCCAAAGCGTAGATATTGAGCAACCTTGAACTTCCTTGAGAAATCTCTCCCAAAGTCCTTTGCTAGATTTTTGGGGAGATCTTGAGTGATTTGGTGGGAGTAGCAAGTGTAATTCTTGTTGAAAAATCTCTGAGCACAATCTTGAGCCTAGCAACTTCGTCGAGGGATCTGTTATTCTTACGGTTTATTCTCTTAGATGCTTAGATGTTGGTTCATGAGCATTCAAGAAACTTGTGGATTGCCCAAATAAGTTTGTAAAAGCTCCACCTTGGCTTCAAACGAGATAACTTTAGTGGTATACAAAGCTTGATCTTTGTGGTCATTTGGTGAGAAAATGGTTGAGAAAGGCACGAGTTTTATAGCATCTTAATAAAGACATATGATCTTAGATCCCAACTCCGATAAACAAATCATGTGTTCATTGTTATTCATTTTCTTGATATTTTAGCTTAGTTTGAATCTTAAATCTACTTCGATAATTACTATCTAGTTTTCCTTGCTCATATAATTTGTTAGCATCTAGATCTAGTTTGACAACCTTACACAACTTTAAAATTTCATTTAGAAGTTGATTCATGATTTTTCTCTACATTTCGGAATATTTGGAAAATCCTAGAAGTTCTGAAATCCCAAAAGTTTTGAAGAATCCTGGAACATCCCAAACACCAGAAGTTTCAATAAATCCTAGATATTCTAGAACAATTTAATCTTGTTGTTCCAAAGAATATTTTAGGGTTGCCTATTCACCCCCTCTGAGCAACTTTTAGTGGGAATGGGTATCATCCTGCTTTTATAGGCTGAGATGATTATATGCTTTCTTTGGTAGATGAGATAGGATAATCCTTACTTTTTTGTTTGGTTACAAAGATAGGATAAGATCTATTTATATAGTTATTTTGTAAAGCACATGGTGATGTCTCTACTCAAGATATGTCCGGCTATCGGCTACGCCCACTTCGCCGTCGCTCAAGGTCCATTGCTATTAGGGATGAAAACGGATCGAATACGGAAAAATATTAGTGATATTATATTCATTTTCATATTTTTTAGATTTAGATTTGGATATGAATACTTTAGATACAAATATAAAAATGGATACTATGAAAAATATGGTGATAGATATATGTTGAAACAAAGTAAAGGCAGAAATAGACATATATGCATAACTATATAGTCAACAAATACTAAATCAAGCATGTTGTGACTATAATAAATACAACACATGAGTCACTACTCACAACAGATATAGAGTAATAGTCAACATATTACAGTTTAGAGTCCACAACACACTACTCTACTTGGGGCGGCAGGGGCGGGGGCTAGGATGGTGTGGCAGGGTTGGCAGGGCAAGTGTCGGGGATATGACCCTCGTGTTTCCTATGATGGGCTTTATCAGTCTAGACCGTGAGTGGGCCTAGCTAGCTTCAGGGTCTGGTATGGCCTATGAACAAGAGTTCGTATCTGATAAAAAAGCTTAGTGTCATATCTAGAAACGGAACACTCGGATTTAGTATAAGACATAAATATGTACAAATATCCTTATAAATAGGAAACAGACCTGAGTACGGCGCATAATCCCAAATATTCAGGGAACCGACTCGAGTCAGAGCCTTAGTTCCATACGGCTCGTCCCTTGACTATATAAAGGGGGTGAGGTACCCCTAGAGACATGCTTTTATACGCTCTCGAGTTGTTTAGCATATACCCAATCTACAACTACAAACACATAAGACATAAGGCTATTATCCTCCGAAAGTCATAAACTTGTCGAAATCTCTTATCTCATATTCTCTAGAGTCGACCTTAGATCTTAGAATACAATGCTTCCCTGTCATCTCAAATACCATCTCGGGTACCCCTGTAGGTGGACTCCTCGGTAAAACACCGGCAGTTGGCGCGCTAGGTAGAGGATCGTTGTTTTTCTACCAAGATCTCTATGGAAAGTTTCTGCAAGTTCTCCGTCCTGATCGGCTCCGCCTTCATCTTTGGGAGTCTTACGTTCATCAGAGACTCGATGGGAACTCTAATCCTATCTGAGTCAGCTTCATTCTCGACCACCTCTACGGCAAGCCTGGTGGTCGGTTGCGTCGACCTCTCCATCGGTCGGATCACCGACTGCATCACCGACTCCTCCACCCACTCTAACGCTAGCCACACCCTCGACAAGCTAAGTACTTTGTACCCTTATTCGATATGAATAAAGTTAGAAAATTTTCCTTCATTCTACCACCTTTTGCTCCCGTGTCCTCTGCATATTTGCCTAACCTCTAACCGGCTAGTAACGTGCCTATGATCAGCTCTGGGTTTGCTTATGCGCCTAGTCAGGACAAGGGTACTCGAGTTCACTCGGTACCCGAGGAAAGGCGTCGTACTATTGTGCTTAGGAGCTCGATTACTCGTCGACCTTAATAGTTTGACTACTATTTGAAATGTCCTAAGAACTCGTGATGTTTGATGTTCAATACGTGTGCCGTGGCATAAGTTCCCTGCACTAAGGACTATACAACTATACCGGGGCTTTGAGACAGACCATAGTAGAATATGGTTTAAATTAATTCGACTACTGCTTGAAACATCTTGAGTACTCGTGATGCTTGATGTTCAATACGCGTGCATGTGGCATTAGTTCCCTACGTTGAGGACTATACAGCTATAGGGGGGTTCGGAGATGGATCACAGTAGAAGATAATTTAACTCCAAAAATCGGCTCCATATATTGAAGACAGAACACTGTTATTTACATGCAAAAGTATTTACAGCATAATACTAACTTCTACTCTATTTTCCTAAGGGTTTTTGAGGGCTTGCGGTGGCTCTAGATCCTGCTTGTCCTCAGGCAGGAAGAGCTCCAGATCCCTGGCCACGTCAAAAGCGACGTCCTTGACTTGCCATGTCATCACCCGACCGTCGAGTGCTTGTGCACCCGGGCAGGGCGACTGCTCTGGGGTCTCAACTATGGGTTTTGTCCGACCTCCAGCTTCATTCGACCTCCGGCTTTGCACGACCAGAAGAAGTTCGCTGAAGATGATGTTTGACATATTGACCCTAAAGCTAAATATTCTATTTGACTCAAGACTTAGAGTCTACACCATGTGGGTGCACCTACTCGGTGCACCTACTCGGTGCACCACACATGGCAAAGTTTTCCAGTTCGACAAGCCAAGTACAGAAGGTTTGAAGACAATGAGCTCCACCTAGCTTGGTCCAGTCGAAGACTTAAGCCAAGTAATGAAGAACTTGGAGGACTGTTGTCAGAGATATGACCCCTAGATACCCCACGATGGGCTTTATCAGATCGGACCAAGAGTCACTACCACAAAAATGCACTTTAGTGACGGGTTATAACATACATTAGTGACGTGCATGTCCCCCGTCACTCTTATCACGTCAGTAAAACTCTGTCATTAGGGATGGGTAAACACCCATCACTAAAGGGTCCCTTCAGGTCTACGCCATGTCCGGTATGACCCCTTTTAGTGACAGATGAATATGGTGACCCATCACTAAAGGTCAAACTATAGTGATGGGGAGTACCTGACACCCGTCACTATTGGGAACCTTTAGAGAGGGCTCTCAGTGGCTACCCGTCAGTAATGGGGCGATGCCGGACGCAAGTGGACCTAGAGGGACCCTTTAGTGACGGGGAGTAACTGACACTCGTCACTATTGGAAGCCTTTCGTGACGGGTATTTATTTAGACCCATCACTAATGTTACGGTCATATTGTAAAAAATAATTTTTTCGGCTATCTTCAGGGCCAGCATCATATGGTGTGCAACATAAAACCCGCATTAGTTTTTAGGAGATTGACTGTAGCGCTGTTATGAAAATACACGATTAGTTTGGACGACACATTAAAGTTGAAAGGGCAAACATTTAGAGACTTACCGATATTACAGTTTTATGCACCAACTGTCGGCGTTGCATTGCTTTTGATGTACTGAGACCGACACTGAAAGCTCTGTAACGACGTACAACAAAATTGAGTTAAGCAAGAATAGGTTAAAGGTTAAACTTGTAGTAATAAAGTGAAGAAAATATTACTCATCGATTATACTTCTGATTACCGAGAAGTCCCTCTCGGTGCGGTCACCATTCGGTCCCAACGGTCTTGTCGAGTCAATGTAGCATACAATGTTCCACTTGGAGGCGAAGAGTAGTAGGACATAATATCCATTCAAGTGGTGTATACCCATTAAAAATTGTTTTCTTGTGGTGCAATAGGCGAGTACCTTACATACGTATTCGACGTATGACTCCCTATCACTCTCGATGGTTGCCATTGCTAACAGCTGTGGGTCAAGAAATTTGAATTGTCGCTTCTTGCATTCTTGCCACATTAGCATGCAGATATAAAAGAGTAGTTAATACTACATAATGACGTGTCGACTTTAATTGAAAGACTAGGTTAAGTGACTTACAATGTCCAGCACTGCAGCAAGCTGATGTCGAGAGCATTCAAGTTGAAAAGATCATATAGATCTTCGAAGCAAAGCAAAAAATAGTTATCGCTGGTCTAGAAATTTTGTTGCCTGTACGTTACAGTAACTGAAAATTTATTGTTGTTGCAGCCAGTTAGGTAGAATGCATGGAGGTCCATTAAGACTTGCCCACCCTTCCTTAGCTGATCTTGAGGGAGCAAAGCCTTGCCAGCTTGGTACTTAGGTTGTGCCTGAGTCCAGGCTGACACCACATTAGGCTTCGCAATATTTTTAGACTTTCTGCTGATGGTCTTCTTGGGCGGTGGCACAGTGATGGCATTTTTACCTTGCTCGATAGGTGCAGGACATTGAGCAGCAGGCGCAGCAAGAGGTTGAGTAGCTAGAGGTTGATCAATAAGTGGTTGTGCTGTAGGAGGTTGAGTAGCAGGAGGTTGAGCATGAACCTGGCTTGCAGTAGTCTCGGCATCGAAGAAAATATCCACTCATTTCTATTGTACCCTTGTTAGATGTGCATCGCGCAGAGTGATGATTTTGTCATTCGGAGGAATAGGCAATGCGATGTCTTCCGTGTTGGGGTGCACAAAATTAATAGACACCACTGCAAATCCCTCCCTTATCAGCAAGTTGTGCAGCTCATGCTGATATGGGCAGACCACACCCCTTACCACCTCAATCTGAAACCTCCTAGGCTTTATGATAAGTTTGCACGTGGCTGGTTCAGTTAGCCGGTCAATCGTGTCATCCAAACCGCCACTACAAGATTGTGGGGTCATAGTTGGACGTTGCTGCTCGACCTCTCTTGATGCACAGCTACTCTTTCTGACACAAGTAAGGCTATCCATTGTAGCTTGATCTCGAAGAACAATACCCTGTTGAGCTAAGCTTCTCACGATATCTATATATAGATCCTTCTTGATCTTGGCAGAGAGCGCTTCCACATTGATTCTCTCGGACCTTCTTCGCTTCTTGTACATGTCAGTATTGTCCGGGAAACCATGCTTCCAGCCTTGCGAGCTAGAGACGCCCCGCAAGCGACCAGGGTGCTCTGGGTTGCCAAGAGCACTTGTTAGCTCATCTTGCTCTCGCACGACAGTGAATGATCCTTCTGACACTTGCACGGCCAGATCTCTAACCTTCTGAGCCACTGACGTTGCTTCGCTCAAGGTCCACGTCACTTCACCGCTGTCTGTCAGTCTCTCCTAGACCCTTAGAAATGATTGTGCACTGCCGATAAACTATTGTCATGGATTTTCTTTGCCCTCAGAGGCCATCTTGGCATCTTCAGCCAACCACCTATCTTTCATCTCCACGTAACCAGTTGTGTCAAGGTTGTAGGGTAGCTTATTCCTAGCACGGAGCTCTTTCTTAGCAGAGCTTTTTGCCTTGAAATCAGCTGAGCTCTTCATGTTGACAAATTGCGCTCAGTCCTCCTTTTTCAGGTACAGGTACTTTGTGAAGGGCTCAAGGTCTTTGGCAACGAAGTTTGAGACAAGGTTGCTTTTATGAGACCTCCGAAGCTTGGATATCATCTTCATCATAGTCCTTACAGCTGTCGCCTTTGTGCTCTCAGGAAAGTTGAGGAAATTGTTGATCCCACCGTTGAAGAGTGCAGTCTTCTGCTCTCGACTGAGATCGTCGAAATTCCTCAGGATCAACGGGACCCTCTCCCGTGCAATAAGTCCTACAAGCTTCCTTAGCCGCTGCAAGACCGCTTTATCTATTGGCAGGCCATCACTGTCGACCACCTTAACGGTTATCTTGTCCGTTGGCCACTTTGCTTGCGTCCTTGGCTTCTTGAATGCTAGCTCGACCTCGTCGGTGGAGCTAGAAGACCCGGTAGAGCAACGGGTAGACATCTAAACATTAAGAAAAGGGAGACCTTATTGTTTCATTACAAAAAATATACGAACGTACGACACTAAACTTTGGATACTAAAAGGCAAGGATAGGTCCTAAATCCCATTCGGGGATGTGCGGCCCGCGTAGCTGGGCCTCGTGGTCTCGTACGGTTTCAGAGAGAATTTTGGCAGCATCTCCCCGCTGTTCTCCAAATACACGTCTCGACTTGGGGTCGAGAGGGTTGTGTATCTAGAGAACAACAGGGAGACACTACCAAAACTCTCTCTAGAACCACACGGGACCACGTGGTCTAGCTACGTAGGCCGCACATCCCCGGACTGTCCAAAGTGCGTGGATAATTTGGGGAAGTCTTCCTATAAATATGATCAGTTGCCTGGTCATATTTATAATCCAACACTCTCAAACGGGAGACGACGTAATCGGTTGCGCGACTCTAACTCGTTTTTCAAAATTTATTTAGAATGAGGTAAGAAACAAGAGACCCTTAAAAAACCAACTGAAATAATAAGAATACCCTGATCAGGATGAAATAGAAATGTAACAAACAACATTAATTTAAAAAGTGAAATAAAAATAATATAATGAGTACAATATTATAATGAACGGAGGTACATACAACATGAAATTTAATAACCATCGAAATGTAACATATGAATGTAACTGAAACAATTTCTCCTAGATGATTTTATAAACTAAAATTTAATAACCATATGAATGTATCCTAATGTACGTTGAACATGATTGCTCTCAGATATCGGGCTGCCAACATAATGGCTTCCTCGCCACTAGGCTACAATTTAATTCATAGGTGTGTGACAACCAATTCATGAAAGAACATTTTCACGTTGCATGTAATGAAACTATGAAAGGCACATAATGAAAGAACATTGCATGAATAAAATGTAGGAACAATAATATTAGCATATAATGAGAGATCATTGCATGAACAAATTTGTGAAAACCAAAAAATAAAAATTAATTATTACACACATCCTCATATTTCATAAATAGCATCATCTTCATTAAGCAAACTTAGTAAAAAATTATCCACAAAGCAATATTTCCACAAATTGGATGCAACATTTTCACCAATTATCCACAAAGCAACATTTCCACAAAATATCCACATATTCACCTAGTCACAGACCATAGCCATGTCAAAGGAGGAGGAGGAGGATGCAACCGAGTTGGCGGCGAGTAGGGTCGGCCACGCACGACCGAACGGAGGCACGCGCAACGGAATAGATGGCGGAACGGAGGCCACGAGCGACGGAATGGATGGCGAAACGGAGGCCACGTGGGACTGAACGGATGGCCGGGATGGAACGGAGCACGGTAGGGCCGACGAGGAGCACGAAGTCGATGGCGGCAGTGAGAGGCTAAGGTTAGGGTTGCGCAAATTGAAAGCATGCCGCTTCACTTCGGGACCCACCTATTAATAAGCGGGAGTCATCACTGACGGGTGGTAACTACCGCCCGTCACTAATGACTCCACGCAGTGACGGGTAATAACTACCACCCATCACTGATGACTTATCATCAGTAACGGGCGGTAGTTACCACCCGTCACTGATGATCACCTATAAAGGTGACCGTACAAGTGTTGTGCTACGGTTCAACGATGTCATGAATCAGTTTATGTTGAATGAAGCCTGGTCCGACGGTTCCACACGCCGGTGGATGTGTCGAGTCAGGCAATATCCACCACAAGCCTCCATGGCCAAGAAAGAACAGAAGTAGGAATAGAAAGAAGAGAAGATCAGGCATTTGGTGTTCTGAAGTCAAAATGCAGGCAGCCAGGGTATTTAAAGGAGCTGCACTAATGGCAATTAATGTACCATCTACTTATCTTTATTAACTACCTGCAGTTATGTGTATGACTAAATTATCAGTGACGGGCGAAACGCAACGCCCGTCACTATTGCTTAGTCATTAGTGACGGGCGAGCAGCACCACCCGTCACTAATGACAAGTAGTGA